>JAVQJF010027088.1:0-92981 GCA_036023855.1 Gadopsis marmoratus | reverse complement strand
TAAGATATTTGTGTGTGTGGTTATTTTATGAGTTGTGTCTGTGTCTGTGTCTCTAGAGTGTGTGTGTGTGTGTGTGTGTGTGTGTGTGTGTGTGTGTGTGTGTGTGTGTGTGTGTGTGTGTGTGTGTGTGTGTGTGCTAAAGAATGGCTGACTGAGGTTTTTTGGTCCTCCGATGCAGAACTCCGCATGGAAGAAACACAAAAGTTGCGGGACTTCATCTCTCCATGCTATGACGCCCAAGAAAACTCAGCAGTGGCTGCAAGTGGTCGGACATGCAGGTTTGTTTATCTGGTCTCACTTGTCTTTCATTTTGTTCCTCAGCGGGTCCAGTTTTGGTGAAAAACATCCACATTGTAAGTAATGGAATAAATGTGGTTTTTAACATGTGTTGTGTGTCCTTTCCTCTGAGTCTTCTTTTCCTTGCTTGTCTTCACAGGGAGCTTTCATGTTGGGGATTACGGTACACTGCTGAAGAGGTTTTGCGAGGGGGAGCAACAATGCTACCATAGGCTGATGGAGGACGCTTTGAGGCCCTTTGTTCCAGCCTACCATGGTGTGGTGCAGCGGGATGAGCAGGATTACAACATGATGGATAACCTACTGACCCATTTCAACACACCTGCCATCATGGACTGCAAGATGGGCAGTCGGTAAGTTTTAACGGGCCAATGAGTGGTGAATGAGTTTTCTCTCATCTTCAAATTCAAAGGAGGAGACATATAGTGCAGCACTTATTCTCAAAAGGATGTATAATTTTTGATATATATTGAATATCAAAGTATCAAAATGAGCAAAAAAAGTTTAAATAATCCAGTCACTTATTCACATGTGCTCTGTTTTAGAGGCTGAAATACAACATTATAAAACAACTATAAATTTAATAGTAGTTGCAGTTGTCAGACATAGAAAAAAAGTTTTTCATGTAAGTAGTATTTCTAAACACGTAATCTTTTACTCATATTATTGGATCTTATTTTAAGTAATGTTTTCCTCTTTGAAGCTTTGTTTTTTCAGATGTAATACACCTTTCATACAATAAATATGCTCACAGTGAAGACATTGAGGCACTGTCTTTCACAGCACGTACCGTGAGGAGGAGCTGCTGATGGCCCGAGAGCGGCCCCAGCCTCGTAACGACATGTATAAGAAGATGGTGGCCGTGGACCCAGAGGCCCCAACAGTCCAGGAACGAGCCCAGCAGGCAGTGCTGAAAACCAGGTACATGCAGTGGAGGGAGACGCTGAGCTCCACGACAACTCTGGGCTTCCGTATTGAAGGATTCAGGGTAAGCTCATCGATGATGGTTGTGCATGCCATGCATTCATCTTGATATATAGGGAATACATGCTGGTAGCTTGACAATATTTGAAAAATGCAGATTGTTTTTCACAGCAATGTCCATTTTCATAGTCTGATAGCTGCAGATTTTGCGTTATAATGCTATAATCTGTACATATAGAAGGCAAATGAAGAATGTCACACAAACTTCAAAAGAACCAAAAGCAGAGAGCAAGTGATGGAAGCACTGAACAACTATGTTGAGTCCAATACACACATTGCGGTGAGTGTGACCTTCACTGACTTTTGATTTGCTTGTAGATTCGTGTTTCTTTCCTCTCTCGTGAATCTTGCATCTTTCCCTCCAGTGGGGCTATCTGAGACGGCTCAAACAATTGCGGCAGGTCTTGGAGGCGTCAGACTTTTTCAGGACGCACGAGGTTAGACGTCGGACACATTTGATGAACAGTGTAGTAAATGTTTTGAACAGGATTTTGGAAATGTAAAGGAAAGCACCACTGAATTTGTTCCAAAAGAGCAATATTGTGGAAATCAATGGTACCCATTGTTTGTTGGCTGGTGCAGGGTGATATTATAACAGCTGTATCCCTGCAGGTTGTGGGCAGTTCCTTACTGTTTGTACACGACTGGACTGGCAGAACAGGAGTCTGGATGATTGACTTTGGAAAGACAGTGGCTTTGCCACCCCACCTCACCTTGGACCACCGCACTCCCTGGGTAGAGGGCAATCGAGAAGATGGCTACCTGTGGGGTCTAGACAATCTCATAGATATACTGGCCAACATGACCTGAACGCCCCTCTAAACGTGTGGAAATGTACTCTCAATCCTTCCTTCACCACTCATAAGTGCAGAATGACTGCGGATGCACTGGCTTCTAAAATGGTGGTGTTGTCAGAATTGTGGGAATGTTCATTGGCAAAAGAGAATGAGCTTGTAAAAAATTGAAGATGTGATTTTTACAATCAAGTAAACACTTTACAGTACAAATTTTGGTCAATAAATTAGACCCACAACATTGGTCGAAAGATCATTGGTGATTTATGGAATCGCTGAGAAGCCTGAGCATGGTAAAGTTTGATAGACCTGCTCTCAGCTGTGCTGCACCGACACTAACACCGAGGGCACCCTGTAAGTTCAGTTTCCAGCCTCAGCAGGAGATGTCCGACCCTACTGTCTTGCGATGACCTGCTGATTAATTTCAGGAAACGCACGCACTGGCTGTTGTAAGCTAAAGCCATGGCCACCCCCCTCTGGCTTGAGATGATCAGTAGTTTAAATGTCACATTGTGTCATTAAAATGGTGCTAAAACTAAGATGCTAAAAAGTGGACTTATTTCTTGCATTTCTTTAATCAATTGCTTGCCTCACTACTATCATCATTATTTGGTAAGGTTTACATACTTTATTTAAATGCATCATAGTTTGCATAAATATGATAAATATTAGATTGTGAAATAATTGCAACACTTATATTCTGGAGTATATAAAACACCATACTTTGAGACTTCAGTGCATGTCAATGTCAAGTTGGGAGTCCATCTATACATCATATTAATAGTGGAGACCAACATTAGGTAGGGTGTTCCTTTTAGTCCAACAAAATTAGATCTGGGCACATAGTGATTCATAGTGGTTTTATTTTTACATTGAATATCTGCGTGGCAATTTCGGTTGGTCGGTCCACCACTGTACTGTGGTCCAGACTGAAACATCTCCGAAACTATTGGACAGATTGGCCCAAAGTTGGCCTGAAGTTATATCCCCTGACTTTTCCTCTGCCACCAACATGAGGTTGATATTTGCCTGAAATGTCTCGACATCTATATTACTGCCATGAAGTTTGCTTTCATCTAGCGCCATCAACAGTTCAAAATGAATGTGTCCAAAACTTTATACCTGTGAGCTAATGACACTCCCACCATCCTCAGCTGTACTTTATGTTTACTACAAATAAGCAAATGTTAGCACGCTAAATTAAGATGCTGAAAATGGTAAACATTATGCCTGCTAAACATCCAAATGTTAGCATTGTCATTGTTAGCACGCTCAAAGCACTGTTGTGCCTCACAGAGCTGCTAGCACGACTCTTTTTCATCTACAAGTCAAACGCAGCAATAGAAGATAAACACTATTCTACCCACAGTTTATTAGCACAATGATAAGTAATACCACAACACATTATTTGTACTTTTATCTGTTTAGACCAGTGACAAGAGTTTATTCTATGATAAGCTTTTATCCAAATTTCTGATTTCTGACATTTTTGTCAATGTCACATGGAGGATTTTAAAATTGTCCTTCCTGCAGCTTTCACCTTGACCGAAACTCACCTTGACTGATGAAATGTGCATCTTTTTGTCTCAGTACCAGTTGTTTGTTGTGGTGACTCCAGAAAGTAGTTTTCACTTTTCTGCCTTCATAAATTACAACTGATAAGTCAAAATGAAACAATCAGCTCAACAAATGGCAGATTGAGTTGAGATGAAACTGAATAAATTGTGCATTGACAGCACTGTTTGTTGAGATGCACGGTCCCTAAATAAACCAAATTAGTAAAGTAATAAAGATATATTTTAGTAAATTGTATATTAAGATTGGTTGGGAGTCCTTGAAAGGGAACATTTTGTGCCAATGTCATGTTTAAATCCTGATTTATATATATAGATGATTTTGTCTGTTACATAAAGCACAACAACCTTTAAACAAGTACATTTTCTTTATTCTTTAGTTATTGTAAAAAGTAGAGAGTGTATTGTTTGTAGAAAGTAAAGTGTTGATGTATTCATGCAGATTTCAGTTTGTGCTCACATGCATCTACAGTCATTAAGATACCATGTAAAAGTGATAGAAACGCAGTCCTGTAAGCCTGAACAGATCAGAATATTAATCAAACTGTAAAGTTCAACACCTGATACAGGGCTGACTGGTGAGATGAAGGCAGATGTGCTCTCTTGTCTTCCACACCTGTGCGCTCCTGTCATTCAGCCATCAGACAGCAGGCAGAGGGAACCCCTGCCCTTACGTGCAGCACCAGATGAGATTAAAGGGATGAACAGACAGAGAATCTGAAAGTCATGCTCAACAAATCCTCCCACACAGTCTGCAGCAACAACAAAAAGCCCTCTGAGAGGGTGCACAGCCACAGTCTGATCTGGCTACTGAGCAAACCCTGGAGCAGGTTTGAGTTGTGTACCTGGCTCAAGCCCACCTCAGTAGTGGTAAAGATACAGGGGCAAGCACTGCTCTTATAGTTCCCCCGCTTAAATTTATCTCGATGAACTGGTGGGCTCATGGTCACGTTTAGGCCACCGCTAAACATTAGTTTCAGTAGCAGAGGAGGATGAAGGTTGATGCTTCACTTCAAAGACTTGAAAGACCTCAGTAGACGTAACTGAGTGATTAAAGAACCAATTATATGAAGTCAACCCTTTTGTCACTTGTAGCTGTTTAAGGTAACATTAAATTAAGGTTTGACGAAGGCTTGAGAAAGAGGAATAGGGCTTTTAAAATGCAGAGATGACTGCGCAAGTCAGGGTGTGCTCAAAGACGGAGGGGGGTGGGCAGGGGATGATGATGTCAGTGTGTGACAGATGAAACATCAGAAAGCCTTTCAGTTGGTACAAAAAAACTCAAGAGGCTTCCTCTCGCCAGTCATTGTTCAGCAGGTCCATGGACCGAGCACAGCAGCCCAGCAGTGCTCAGGGAACGGACACTGCCGTCAACGAGACCAGGTACTTTGTGCTTTGTTTTGTTTTTACTTTAAACTTTGACTGTTTGATCTGGGTTTGGATTACATATGTCATCATATATCATCTGACAAAAATGTTTTCATGAATTTGGTGGGATTTTTTCGTTATGAACGTCTTTCTGATATGCTGATTGAACCAACGCGTAGCAAGTCAGATTTTCAAGGTTAAAATAATTTTGTATTAATAAGAGACAAAAATTAAGCATATACATTTATGCTAAATACAACACAAATAAAATATTTACTATTATATATTAACATGATTGTAGTAAACATACTACTAATATACTTCTTTTTTGTTTTCTTACAGGCTGTGTTCTCTTCAGATGTATAGTTTTTCTCCTAAATGATCAAAGCAGCCCTTAGTAACCTCCTCCAACAGATGTTTTTCCACACCTGTGTGATTTTAGACCCGCATGAATTGCTGTGTATGTAGACCAAAAGTGCTTTATACAGCCAGTGCATGTATGTTGTGTGGCGGGTGATGCATGTAGCACATACTGTGAGTGTGTGACTGGTGGAGGCGGTGCATGTTGTTGCTGTGGTGCTGCTACTGTGCTCATGGCTCAGAGGAGGGCTGCTGGCGGCTGCTGCTGCTCCAGGGCGCCCATGAATGAAGACAATGCCCGTTTTTGCCTGCTGGCTGGGCTCATCTTGCTCTACTTACTGTGCGGGGCGGCCATCTTCTCAGCCCTGGAACACCCCTTTGAGCTTCACGCCCGCCACCTCTGGAAACAACAGCTGGACAACTTCACCCGGCGATATAGGGTCAACCTGGGTGCCCTGCACACACTGCTGAGGCAGTACGAGGAGGCAAACGGAGCTGGGATCAGAGTAGACACGTTGAGGCCTCGCTGGGACTTTTCTGGAGCTTTCTACTTTGTGGGCACAGTGGTCTCCACTATTGGTAAGTTAGGGTTAGGGAAGCTTTTTTGTTTTTTGGAGATGCTAATTCAAAAGTTCTTAGATGATCCTAATGAGATACCAACTCCAAAATGGTACTATTTATCAACCTTGTAATGACCTTGTAACCTTTTATTTTGTGCTTCTCCTCTCCAGGCTTTGGCATGACCACACCAGCGACCATAGCTGGTAAAATATTCTTAATCTTCTATGGTCTCATTGGTTGTGCTGCCACCATCCTCTTCTTTAACCTCTTCCTGGAGAGGATCATCACGATGTTAGCTTACATCATGCGCTGGTGTCACGAGCGTCGGCTGAGGTGTGCTGGAGTCGGGGTGGTGTCGAGCAGGGAGGAGTCGTCCGGTGAGGAGGACAGCCTGGAAGGCTGGAAGCCGTCAGTTTATTACGTGATGCTGATCCTGGGTGTGGCATCGCTTGTGATTGCATGCAGTGCCTCCACTCTGTACAGCTCCATGGAGAACTGGAGCTACGTGGACTCCCTCTACTTCTGTTTTGTGGCCTTCAGCACCATCGGCTTCGGGGACCTGGTGAGCAGTCAGAGACAGCAGTACGAGTCCCAGGAGGCCTACCGGCTCGGGAACTGCCTTTTTATCTTAATGGGGGTGTGTTGTATCTACTCACTTTTCAATGTCATTTCTATTGTCATCAAGCAAACTCTCACCTGGATTGTGGGTAAGGTGGTCTGCTTGGGGCGGCATCAGCGCTGCTCCTGCACTGCACCGAGCTGCCGGTGGCTCTGCTGCCCCTGCCTGCAGAACAAAAATCTCAACCAGAGGCGTCTGCCTGCGCACCTTAGGCAGAAGCGCTTAAAACGCAACACCGTGCAGCCCATCTCATCCCACTGCCCCGCAGGAAGACACCGATACACAGAGGGCTCGGTGGAGACAGTGTGTGACAGCGAGATAGATGCGGGCGCAGTGGCAGACGGTGTATATGTGGGCCGTCGATTGTCAGGAGAGATGATCTCAGTCAATGAGTTCATGGTGTCTAATAAGGTGTCTCTGGCACTGCTGCAGAAGCAGCTCAGCGAAACAGCTCATCAGGGCCCACGGCAGAGCTACGGCCATCAAAATGGATTCTCTGGTGGTGTGGGGGCTTTGGCCATTATGAATAATCGCCTACAGGAAACCAGTGTGGATAGGTAGCACCACTAAGATGTTATTCTTTGGATTCTCTATATTGGAGCCTTAATCCAACCTATTTCCTTACGGAGGTATTTCAAGAAAGTCAATAATGTGTCCAGTAAGTATGAAAAAAACAAATTCTAAAATTAGAATTCCTTTTTGTTCTGAGCAATTTCAGTGGAAGTCTATGCAGATAATAGCAGACCTGCAGCATGGATCATGGACATCAATTAACTGAATACATTTTGTCCTGTGTAGAGAAAGGGAGCAAAAAGATTAAAACCATTTAAAGAATTCAATGTCACTGTGAAGAGGGGTCTGATGTCCTGAAGTGATTGGCTCATTCAAATGCAATCAGATGAAAGAACCAGTGAAGGACCACTTAAAGAGGGACTGCTGATTTAAGAGTGCATCTTGTTCCATCCAGCCATGTCATTGAAATTCATAGTAATCATGGAAGAGCGCTGAGATCCATCGTTTTCAAAAGAGCATATATAATCAAACGTGACCTGTAGAGGACGTCCTTATGTCAATAAGTGCTGTACAAATAGTCGCAGGATCACAGCAACAGAACAGAGAGTAAGATTCAGGCTCTCCTTGTGTAACTGGAGGAGATCCTTTACTATGCAAGAAAACCCATTTTAATTCATTCTGTGTCATTCTGCATCATCTGTCTGGCAGGTTTCCATCAGTGCTTGGGATGATGATAGATGCTTCCTCCTTAGAGACCTTACAAGAGACAAAATCATCAATTTTCTTCCAGTGGTCACGCTTGACTGTTACAATGAGAAAAATAGTTCTTCAGTGACTTATTGTGAGTATAAATATAAGTTGTCAGTCAAATATTCTTTATTTAGGTTTAAAACAATCATGCCTCTTAACATGTAATGTCTATATGTCAGAAAATGACTCACTGAAATAATATAACAATGCAGTATGATGCAGAAAAAATGACCCATTCTGAAACTAACCTGTTCTGATGCTGTTTGTTTTTATCAACTATATAAAAGACAAATAAGGCAGCACAGTGCATATCATCCAATTTATGGATTAACCACATTTCACATACACTGTACTGATGAATGTGTTGAGAAACATGGTTCATATATAGAGAAAGAATTGCAAAAATGTGTAAATGTAGAACTTATTCATGTAAAATATATATTGATTGTTCAGTAAATATAGATTTTAGGGTATTGTTGGCCAATTTTTGGATACTTTTAGTTCAGTTTTATTGGTCACAATCAACCTGCAACATGCTGTATAGCTGATTTGATAATAATCTATTTGTCACTTTCGACCACGAGAAAAAAATATACATCTGTGCATTCCCATCAGCTGGCCTGCTGTTAGCAATGTTAGCACTCCCTGTAGAAACAAATGGTTATATGTTAACTGCACGCTAGCATTTGTCTAGCACTGACAATGTTTCATTCAACACATTTTTCTTTAAATTATTATTTTATATTATCTCTTCTTAAAATATCTTTAAAATATAACCCTACATACACTCACGTTCCTTATAATATCCATTGAATATGTACAATTTCACAGTTAGCCGTTATTCATTGTCATTTGAAATTATGTGTATCTTCTGTTCACTGAATGTGAGGCAGAGGTTTGTTGCTGGGTCAGTGTTTCAGAATAAGTCTTACAAAATGTCCTTCTTGTATAAATATAAACTGTATCAGGCTTTATTAGATCTATTTTTGCATTGTATTTGTTATGACACGATTCTGCTTGCTGGCATGATGTAAACAAACGTCCCTGTCTGTTAATCATCTCCCTTTTTCTCCAAATTGCACACATGTGGAAAACAGTTTTAATATTGACATTAATTACAGTCCCTCCATGGATCCTTGCAGACAAAATCCAGTTTGGCTTCTCAGGAGCCTCCCAGGCCCTGGACAGACAGGAATTGGAGAGAATAAAGGTGAATGTACTGTCCATAGTGAAGGAAATAACACATCTTTAGTTTAGATTTGGGCAGATGTGCAGTTTGTACTCACATTTGACAGTGTGGGTTTGTGTGTCTCTCTTTGTTGATAGTAAGCAGAAATAATGCAGTTCCTTCTGTAACACACAGATGTAGCATGGTGTCACAGATGCACACACTCATACACACAAGCACTCATTTTATGCCTCTTACTTGCTCTGTATGCCTCCACCTGGTGGTAATCCAGGGATGACAGTGGATGCGAGGACTGTCAGGACAGACAGCAGGTCAGGTTCCTCCCCTCTGGCACACAGCTCATCATAAATCTCTGTCAGATATTAAAGCAAAAACATAGAAACAAACATATGAGCACATTTGGGAAGTTTCTGGCCAGTCTTTCAAGTTTTACATGCAGCTTAAATAATAAGCCTGGAGTTTTTCTCTATTTTTTTACATTAATAACAAACCAACGCGTTAGTCCATCTCTCAATAATTTCAGCCCCAGGACTATTGGTTCTTGCCAAAGAAGAACATCTTTATAAATGGGTCAAACACAAATATAGTTTAATTTTTAAAAAGGCTAAATAATCTACCAAAACAGCTGGGCACTGTAGCATTTAGCAAACGTTACTCAACATGAGCATCGCTGTAGCTTACTGATGTGTTTTAATAGCTTTTGGGCAATGGAGCTCTATGGCACAGAGGAAGAAGTTACTGTATGTCAGGCTTAAACAACACAGACAATACTTGTTATTACCAGTAGCCTTAATAGCCTTATACTTTAAAGGATTAAAAGGAGAATTGGTAAAAAGATGAGTTTTGATCATTTTTGCATTAGAATACATTGATGTCCTCATAAACCAGAACAAGTACAAAACAATTTCAACTCAGTGTGACTCAACTGCAAACCATAAACCTCAAGAAAACAGAAAAGTGTCTTTTAAAAGGATTTTAACATTAAACCATGCCAAAAACACAGTCTTCAGATGCCTAATATGACAGCATATCGCCTACAGCATCCCTTGTGCATCATCTATACCCACACACCTGCTACTTTGGACTCCAGCAGGTCCTCCAGCTCGGCCTCCTGGTTTAATGCCTCAGCTGACAGCTGGGGGGCTCCAGGAAAGCACAGCAGGATGATGCTGATGTTGTCCAAGCTGCCCTATGGAGCAAAGTGGTGTCAGCAGTGGTGAGTAATGATGGCTGACCTCAGAAATGTCAACATACAACACGATTTCATGCTGGGTGAACACTTTTAGAAATAGATCATTTTCACCTCAAGGCTGGCGCACCAGTGTCACACAGATGCAGTGGAGTGAGGAAGAAACTGTGACATTTTGAGGTCATTGTGCAGATGCAATGTGAAGCACGGTTACATAACCGAGTGACATGATAGACATAACGGCCAAATATAGTACAGCATCTTTATCAGCGAGTTCACATGTGGCCCGTGTTTATTTGATTCTTAATTCAAAATTCAAGATAAACAATAAAGCCATTTTATTTTATTAACTGCCTTGAGGTTCTGTGAGTCCAAATAGGAGATGAGTTTAATGAGGGAATTTGTTTCACTTAAGGTATAAGATATGTATTAATTAAATTATGGGTACAACATAGCACAGTAAAACTTAAGTCTTCTTGACAAGCCAATTCCCTTATTCTAAGATTAGTTACTGTATTAACACCCTTAAATCTAGCAGCTATATTATTATTTTTATATAAGGACGGTATGATGAGCAATTCTGTGTTCTTGAACATCAACCCTCAAACGTCTGACACCCTCAGGAGTGAGAGTGGCTGAAATGAGTCCTCATAGAAACAGAAAAATCCCATCTAACCTGTTCTGACACCTCTGCAGTCTATTTTAAGGTGGTCTGCCACACTATTATACCATGAACAGCAGACACACTCTAAATGAGATTGAACCAAACCTCTAACAGAAGTCAGAGCTGCTTTACAGCATAAGATGCCCTTGTCTCCTTTGTCTCCATGTGGGCAGAAATGTGTTTAAAGTGGTTATAATCAATATTTTCATATTAACAATGGACAATGTGACTACTATGTGAAAGGGGTCGGTCATAGTGACAAACAAACAGGACTATCACCTGACTAACCTCACCTGTACAGAGCATTTTAACATTGTCATTGTTTTGTATGTGTTGACAGCTGACAGACAATAGACAACAGATATCTTCTCAGAAATTGGAGGAGAGCTGCGTATCTGTTGAATGAGTAAAATAAGCAATTTCTAACAGGTTTGTCATATAGAAAAGATGATATAATTTCAATGTTGCTTTGCAGAGATTTCACCAACTTAAACTTCCAAACCAGTAAATCTTTTCAGTTTCAGTGCCAGCAACCACATGTGTATACAAACCAAATGGCAAACCTAAAACCACGACTTTACATAGGCTAACTAAACTTTAAACCTTTTATCTTTGTATATAACATATAACTTATGTAACATAGTTACTGAAATTATATTTTGTGTTTATAATGAGTTAAAATTATTTGTCATTTAAACTAGGGAACATGTAGAAATGCACAAGGTTCTGGATCACTTTGTAATTAAAAGGATTAAGATAACATGCACACTGGTTTTAAGCAGCAGGTTCTGACCTTATAGAGACAGAGGTCAATGACTTGATTGCAGACATCCCTCAGGTCACTGCAGACACTCAGTCGGTTGTGGATGAAGGCGCATAGGTCCTCGTTGCTGATGGTGTCCCACACCCCGTCACAGGCGAGCACCAGGAACTCATCTACTGGTGAGCGCTCCACCACACACACCTCTGGCTCTGGTGACACCATCTGCTGGACTGCGGTCCGGTTCTCTGCCCCCTTGTAGCTGAAGTCCCCCAGAGCACGGGATACTGCCAGAGAGCCATTTATCCGTTGGATGGTCACTGTGCCGCCTGCGCTCTCAATACGCTCTTTCTCCAGAGGGCTGTAAGGTTTGTGGTCCTCGGTGGAGAAGCAAACCTGGCCAGACCGACACAGCATGGCCCTGGAGTCACCACAGTTGGCAAAGTAGATGTAATACGGTGAGATGAGAGTGGCCACCACAGTGGTACCGCCCCTGTCCCAGCCTTCTCGACGGGCCACAGAGTGCAGGTGTTTGTCCGTTTGCAGGAAGCCCTTGATGATGGCTCCCCTCACCTTTTCAGGGTCGTCCTCTGGTCCCATTCCACCTGTGTGCACAAACCGACACGATGTTGGAATGCTTTGTGTTTTCTGAATTCAGCACCCCATAAAAATATATTACATATAATAGGATAGATATTTTCAGAATGCAATGAGAAAAAATCTTTCTCTAGGAAAATAAAAATTCAAGAATATCAGAATACCTTAAAGATAGCTGACCATGATATGGATCAAACAATTATATTTCCTTGTAACACTCCAAGTTAATATATGATTCAATCTGTTATAATCATTTCATTCATGCATTTTCAGTTGCCTATCTTTCACCTGTGGCCAGGATGTGACCCAGAAGGTGCTGGGAGCAGTGCTGTGCCACCGTGCTGCCTGCATGACCATCGAACACAGCGAAGAAGCTCCAGTCAGCCAGTTCTCCACCCAGCTGTGGCACACAGTTGTGGAAGTCCTCCATGTTGGCCCTCCAGCCCTGCATACTTCCCAGGGCGTAGGTGAGGCCCCAGCAGGCGCAGCCCTCTTCTGCTAGCTTGTCCAGGACTGGCCGGTCCAGGTAGGGGCTGGGGATTACCTCCTCCTTCTCCCCCTCCCCTGGCTGCTCTCCCTCTGCTGCTCCTCCACGGCCCCCCTTGAAGAAAGAGCTGACCCTCTTCTCCGTCTCTTTCACCAGCTGCCGCATAAACGCAGGCATCTCCACGCTGCCTTTCCTGGCTGTCCTCATGGCTCTTATGCACAGCTGATGTGATGAGAATCTTCTTCTCTCCCTTCTCTCCCTCCCCTGTTTGTGGCTGGGACGGAGGGCTGAGCTAGGCCTGACTCTCTAAAGCTCAGAGCATGGCTGTACGAGCTGATGGATGTTCAGTACTGGCTGCTCACCCCCCTCTCCCAGCTCATTTTTTTCCGCTCTCCTCCCTGGAGACCTCAATGATCAGCGCTTCATCTTCCAATCATCCTTCCTCTCCTCCTTGTTTGGTCTCTCCTCTGTGCTGCTGTTATTTCACCTTCTCCCTCGCTTTTTCATCGCTCTTCCCTCTTCCACCAGCTCTCCCCTTGCCTTGTTATTTTCCTCTGCCTGCGCTGTGATTGGTTGGCTATTTGTGTGCACCAATCTCTGCCTAGCTTGCATTGTTACTGTCACGCCTGAGCTCACCCTCTCTTGCTGTCCTATCTGCAGCTCTGGCCCTCCCACATCTTGATAATCTCAACCTTTGATCGGTTGGGATTATGGGCTGCCACTGTTGTGGATTACAGGACTGTCGACCATTTAGCCCACAGTGTGGGACTGACGAAGAGATGCGGGAAAGAAGTCTTATTTTCATTATGTACACAGCTGATCCCTTTAAACTGATATTTATATATATATATACATTAAACCTGGTGACAGAGCATGTACTTTACCTCCGCAGGGATTCATGACTCATCATCCACCAAGTAAAACCTGAAATTAGAGCTGCCGTGATTCTTTAATGAGTCAGATTGAACTCATGAGGACAGTGAGGGAAGAATGGGGTAAAGACCGACACCACCTGGGGAATTGCACCCCAGTCAATACTATCTCAAAAACCTTGAATAGGATAGGCTCATTACTGACAGAAGACAGAGAAATAAAATAACCACATAGGCCGGGACAGGAGCTGCTGGGGAGGAAACAAACATCAATAGCCAGATGGAAATCACTGAAACCAATAAGGGGAATAAAAATGAATCATGGGTGTAAAATGATCAGTCTTTTTGCTTAAGCACTTTCTAAAATAAGACGGCAACAAAGAAAAGCCACATTATTATAATCATTACCCACAAATGTGTATGTTAGTATCTTTATAGAGACAAAACAATTGCAATTAATTCAGTAGAGAAAACAGGGCAAAGACGGCTGCATGTCTTGACTGTTTATTTAATTTTGAACAAGCAGAAATGTGATTTTGGTTTTGCATGTTTATGCATGTCACCACAACATGACTTACAGCTGTTTTGTTTGGCACTATTCCCCGAACAACAGCTTAAATCTGTGGAGTTAACCCGGCTCACATCGCCGCTATCTGTAATTCTTCACATACTTTGATTTAAGGACGAACAGTCTGCCAGTCGTGCTACTTTGCAAAGGATGGAGAAGCTTTTTTAAATGTTTAATCAAAATCCCTTGTCATGATACATACATTCCTACTCCCACAAAAAGTGTAATTTTTAAGGGTCAGAGATAAAGATAATCTTTATGCACAGCAGTAAAACATGCAGTTTAGACAGCTGTGGATGAGTTTGAGCAGCCGCGTCACACTGAAGGAAAACGAATCATCTGGAGGAATTCCAGCAAACCAAATAACTATAACCTAATAACCTAATAACTATAAGGTGTTAGTTACAGTGTTGCATTTTCAGACTGTGAGTTGTGCGTGGCTGCAGGTTTTGTAATAGGAGAGACACTTGCAAGGAGCTGAAATAAGAAAAATAGAAAAATGTCTTCGTCTGTCTGTCATGCTGCAGTATACAGCTGGAAGAGATAGCAGCCTGCTGCCAGTGTGTTCTTATAACCCTGATTGGTGATGATTTTGACATTAAAAGCTGTTTCTCACTGATGAGGCTGCATGCGAAGGCCGCTGGGTGCAGGTCGGCCACCAACTGGCTGAGTCTCTGAAAGCTAAGGGACAAGAACATGCTGATGTCTCAGGTTCCCAATTTGAGTGTGTGTGTGTGTGTGAATCCAAACAGGGGGTATCCAATACAGGATAAAATTAGGCCAGCCAGGCCTTATATTGCTGACGGAGCTGGGGTGGCCAAAAAAAGCCTGGAGCGCAAGCCAACTGTGGAAGTGCAAGGAAGGGAGGAGAGCAAGCAGGATCGCGCTGAAATGGCCACCAAACGTAAGGAAATAAATGGTGAAAGCTTTAAGTAAAGTGAATCAGAGTAGACAGGGGAATGGGTCCAGCTGTCAGGTGGAGGGGGAAGAGAGTATTTATTGTCCCTCCCTCTGCTGGGCAGGTGTGAATACAGACAGGAAGACCAGTCAAATACTGAGTGCAGAATGTCTTTCATTTGGTAGACAGGTGTACAGAGCGGGACTCCACTAAATGAGACCCTACTGCTGATTGAATGCTGCTGTTTGTTTCATTCTTAAAGGTCCAAGTTGTCCCATAAGAAATGAAGATTGACAAGTGTTTTCTTTTCAGGGCTATTTTCTAGATTAAATTTAAATTTTGTTGGTAGGATTAGAAGTTAGGTTAGGTTGTAGTTATGACATGCCTGGAAAATAACTTCATAGGTGTAACAGCATGAGTATGAGTGTTTCTGCCACACCAGTGTCCTGTCCAAAGAAAACGGCAAAGATGGTCTATTATATATACTTATCTGGAAACCTGATTATAAAAACAGATTGCTGGTTTAGTTGTGTGTGCATGTGTATGTGTGTGTCAATACATTACCCTGTTGCTTGCAAATTGTTGCTGTGTGTATATATGTTTACGTGTAAGATTCCCACGTGTTGTGCGTCTAATCACATAATTACCTTGAGATTAAGACGGGAGTTAGGAGACTCATTTAAAGTTTTGGCGGTTGGAGATCTAATATCAACCTGTGACTCATAATATAATTATTCCTTTATTTATTATTCATTCAGGAAAGCGCATTATTAAAATCAACGCATGCATTCAGACATCTTCTTTCCTGAAATTTCTCCTTGTTCTTTGCAAGAATATAGATTCATTAAAAAGGTGCTGCTGCTGAGGATGTCTTTGATTTGAATATAAGGCAAGATTTTCTCATATAGTCCCATGAATTGTATACCAACCTTGTAAAGATTAACAAATGTTTTTTTGCCCTCTCCATAATGCACTGAGCTTTGCCCCTGTTATTTTCCTTTCTCCTTTGTCTAACCTTTCTCATTACAGATATTTTTAAATAGAAAAGTTACTGAGCTACGCAGCTGCATGTGCTTGATCTGTATCATGTGCTGTTTTGCTTAAACTTACTCATATAAATATATGACCACTCTGAACTCTACGTTCTTAAAAATCTCAAAATCTGTGGTTTTAAATGACTCACTGTCCATTTTGCCTGTCATATAACTAAAACCTCTCTGGCACAGAGGGAGGGGTGTGTGTGTCACATTTCCGTCAGCAGCAGCAGGTCTGTTTCTAATAAACAGAGGAAGATAGAAGGTGATCTGGGTCCGTTTGAATGTAGTTAGTGAGAACCACTCACACTCGCTGCATTCTGAAGCGGTGTCACTTTCACAGAGTATTGGAAACCTCATGTGAAACCATGTGAAGCAAAGTCCGAGCCTCTTTAAACAAGCACAGGGACATGATCTACCGTTCAAACACAGGGACATGAGAAAAAAGCAGTGAAGGAAGGTCCCATCTCGGAGCAGCTCATACGATCTTGGTTTGCTCAAATTAAGTTTAAAACCCAAAATATATATTTTTTATACTACGTATTGTATCTCCACAATAGCAGAATGATGACAGAAGGTAGCACGTGCATGTTATTTTAAGAGAAAGTTCTTTACCACTGTTTTGTTTGTCCCAGGTGTTTTATAATCCAAACTGGGCCCACACCTTTTTACTTAAACCATGCCATTGCTTTCTTTACTATCAGTCACTTATTCATCTCCACTGCACTCCTTTCTCTTCACCCTCCCTGTCATCTATTTAAGTGCTCATTTCCTGTTTCTAACACGTCTTCTTGTGCAGTTGTGGACCTGGTGTACTGGCGGAACCTGAGGAGGACCGGTGTGGTGTTCACGGGGCTAGTGATCAGTCTGGCCAGTCTGTTCCAGCTCAGTGCCATCACCGTGATCTCCCACATCTGTCTGGGCGTCATGTGTGTCACCTTCTCCCTCCGTCTCTACTATAAACTGCTGGAGGTGCTGCGCTGGAACCCCGGGGACCACCCCTTCCAGTGAGTGTGTAAATGTAGGGCCTCAATTGTTTTGCATCACTTCAGCATTTAAACGTGGCAGACGCACGCTGCTCTTTGTGTCCTTTGTGTCCTATGTGTGTCTGTCGCCAGGTCGTATCTGGATTATGACAGCACTCTGACAGATAAGGAGACAGTGATGCTGGTAGAGGAGGTGGTGCTGCTGATCGCGTTTGCATTCACAGAAATCAAACGGCTGCTTTTCATCGACAGCATGATCGACTCTATTAAGGTCTGAGTGTGATGATAAAATAATGACAGATACAATAATATGTGCACACCAACTGATTCAATCAAACCTGGAAGTTGAATGATGAAACCCCTTAAATCAGGTGTCACAAAACTAAAGTGTTTAAAAACCGCAGTGTGCCGACAGCAATGCACACTAGGCAGATAGTGTATTGTCAGCAGTTTCCCACCGTTTTAAAATCAGCTTTATATTTTTGATTCATGTGGATCAGCAAATCAAAACGCTGTCCTGAAAGCAGTAAACGTTGCTACGAGCTGCATAGTAGGGGTACTGATTCTCAGTGAGATTGACAGTACAATCAACCCCTTCACATCACACGGGCTCATTAGTTAATACAGTATTATTGCATCATTCAACTTCAACAATCAAATTAAAATGTTTTCCGTCCTCTTTCTGTCAGTTCCTGGTGCTCCTGTACCTGCTGACCTATGTCGGCGTACTAACCAACGGACTGACTCTGGTGATAACGGGTGAGTTGCATGGTTACTCCTGACTGATTTCCTCTGACTATGTGTCCTTATACCGAAACAACAGAACAGGCTGTTAGGCTGTCAGTGCTTTCCAACGTGACGAGTGTTTTCTGATCTGCCACCTCTAAGATTAAGGTCTGGTTAGGTTTGGGCAACCAAATCCACTTGGTATATGTAGTAAAACCTCAGTCACACCCTGACCTCTCCCCTAAGGACCCATTCACACAGACACATGTTGCTCAGCGAAAAGGTTTTGTTGAAATTGTTGTTTTTCTCCAAATGAACCTGTTCAATAGGACTTAAGTAACAGAAGTAATTTCTCCTTTGTTTAACAGCTGTCATCGCCATTTTCTCCCTCCCTCTGTTGTACAAAAAGCAGCAGGTGAGAGTCTCATCTCTTTCCACTGAACCTTTTGATATAATCATAACACTTACTCAAGCAAAAGACAAGAGAAATTATAAACTAGTAATAACAAAACAATAACTATGAAAATGACTAAAAACACGAGTGCATGAACTGCACTGCAAAAGCTCAGGAAATACAGAATCTCTTTTGGTACAAGAACATATTTTAGTTAAATAAAGGTTAGATGCAGAAACGCTTTGAATGCACTGACCCTATCTGTCATTTTGGTGACAGGTGCGGACAAGGAGGATGGTCAGATCGGTCAAAGCTTTTGTGAAGAGAATCAGAAACATGTAAGCAACCTGCTCCCTATATAAGCAAAAGATGAGCATCTTTTTGTTGTTATTTGTCTTTATACCGTGCTGTGTTTTGTTGCAGGTGCTTCGGTCTGTATGAGTCAGTGAGACCCTCTTCCGCCCCGGAACCCAACCCCAAACCTGCACCTGTCGCTGCACCTGCCCCCAAACAGAAGGCCAAGTCCAAGTAACTTGTTGGTTGCACGTTGAAAGCACGCAGGATTTGGGATTTGGAAAATGTTGGAATGGTACATACTCTGTGGGGCTGCTGGAGGGGCCACTCATTTCCATTTCTCCGCCATGATGTTTGTTTATGGGAGCACGATTGAATTGATCCTGACAGCTGAAACAAAGCTGCCATTCACTCAAAGAGATGGAGTGTGTGAGGAGAAGAATTTAATTTACCGAGACGCTTTCTGCGGGCAGCGTTTCATACAACCAGTTCACACAGTCATCTTTCTCCAAGTAGGGACAGCACAGAATATCATTGTTTTTTCTTTCCTTGGATAACAGGTCTATTTTTACATAACTGTGTTCCTGTTGATCTGGAGAATTATTCATAGCGAAGCAGTGAATCAAGCATTGTTGCCGCTTTCATTATTTAGCATCGATCATTGTTCGTTGGATATAATAAAACTGACATGAACATCACCTTCCATTAATAACAGTAATGGTTTGCCCTTAGCATGCTACCCAAGTACCCTAGGTTTTAGCAAAAGCTTTTTAAGCAGCAACTCCTTACAACTTATATGAGAAGTAATGAGAGCATTGTCCTCTGCTCTTCATGCTAATTGCATTTAATCAGGTACCAACAGTGGCTTCCTGCTGCTCTGGGGGTGGTTATTGATTAAAAGGTACAAAGTGTAGCAACAAAATAACTCTGAACAAGTGAGAGCAACCTCAATTGTCCTGCAGTAACTCCGACTGTATTTTGATTAATGGCGCAAAAAGACTCTGCTTTAAATGCACAAAACAGCAGCAGTTTTTACTTTGCAGAGAAGAGACAACTTTATTAAGCATATATTATTTTTATATTGTTACTGTTAATTTAAACTTCCAATAACTGATTTTTAGGCCGATCTGGGGCAGCGGCAACAAGCTGTGAATACAACAAACAATACTGGCCAAAAACAAGACTTTGAGAGCGGCGAGAGTGAAACCAACACGCTTGTCAGAATGTATATGTCTCTTATTCCTCAAGTCAATTCCTTATTCCTCAACACTTTTGGAGCAATGGAACAAGAAATGCTACTTGGTTATTGTTATGTTTGTTTACATTTGTTCTCACCTACGGTTACTAAACTATAACTCTTTTCACGAGGACACACCACCTCCACCTTGCTTCAGTTGTGTAATTGGGTGAACCATTTGCACCCACAGCCTGCCTTCAGAGGACATTTCATTAGATAAAACAACCATCTACAGATTTCATCCCATTTGTAAAATAATTACCGTCATCAGACAAAAAAAAAATGGACAAAAGGTTAGTTAGTTAAATAAAGGATTTAACTAACCAGACATGTTAGTTGTGACCTGACATGGAGAGCTGCACTTGCTATCTTGCTGCGTGTTACGTGGACATTGAATCTTGGCCCAATTTCCCCTACAATCCTGTTGATAAACTCCCGCAAACCATGACATCAACTGAAAGTCCAAGATGCACAGACTGTGTACCAACATGTGCTCAGATTTTGGAGTGAAGTGTGAGTAGATTCTCAGTTCTGGGTGAACTATTCCTTTATTCTGACAACTGTGTGGTTTTAGCTGCCAAACATGAGCCAGTACACTGTAAGCAGTTATTTCAATGCAGCTGTTTAGCCGGCGAGCTACTGTTAGCATGTCAGATTAATGTTGGTGACCATGTGGTGCTCTCTTGTGGTCGATGTTTCAGAACTTAAAATGCAGCTGCACTCATACTAACATGTCTTAATGAACTAAAGATCTTTAATGTAATTTCACATTATGATCCCAGGTTGAAGCAGCCTTCAGATGCCTGCTGATAGGGCTTCAGGCAATGAGAGCTTCAGTAGTTTCAATATGCAATTAAAAAAATAAATGGGTCAGTACATCTCAATTATAAACACATTACCTCTAGTGGTATCTAGATGTGCAGATTGTTTTGGTTTAATTTGCCCAGAAAACACTTTAATAGTTTTAATAATAAGGTCTATTCCTTTGGTAGAATGTAGTCCGTATCTGAAAACACCAAGGTCTACAAATTATCCAGAGTTAACAGATTCTGGAAAGAGAAGTTGATGTCAAATCTTTTAAATGCAATTTTTCAAAGCTGTGAGCAACACAAACTAATTCCATTTGCCTCCATTGTGCCGGGGTGGCAGCAGAGACACAGATCATTCAAAACTTGGAGACGTGAAACCAAAATGGTCTGAATTGCTACTACTAGAAGTGAAAAAAGATGTCTTTTCGTAAATTGGGTGAGGTGCAGCCATGCAACACCGTACCATAGTAACAGCTGATATCTTAAGACAAATATTTGTATCAGTACAATATAATTTTACTGCCTACTTTTGGCTGTTGATGGAGAACTGGCATCTTTGTGATCATTCTTTTCCTTCTAGGTGTATGTCACTTAGTACAACCATAAAATGTGCAACAAAATACAAGCATAGAGAAATGCTTTAAAGTGAGGCATGACAGGGCTTAACATTGCACTTTGGTTTTTCTGTTATGGTTGTCACTTTTATCTTTTGTTTCAGATTGACTTATTTCTATAGGTATTTATTATTTTTTATTGTAATTTCCTACTGTTATGCTGCTCCCCAATAAAAGGTTATTTACTAAAAAATTAAGGTGAATTTGATTTGGAACTCCGTGGCACCCCAAAATAAATCTTAATCACTTTCTTTTACTTGTGTTAACTTTATTAACAATGATGTGAACACCCTCTTTATTTACACATGTGCTTTTCCAGCTGTGACATGTTAAACTGTCCTCTGTGAAAAAGGCCCATTACTCTTCTGTCGTGTAAAACAGTGCAGGCCAGCCGACCAATAAACTGTAAACAGCAGAGGTTCAGGACACAGGCGATATATTTATGCGTAGTTATGCCACTTATTATACCTGCTGAATGATTCCATGATTTTCCTTTGTTTAAAAAAAAAAATCCAAGTCAACATTAGCAATATCCCTGAACACAATCATTTAATTAAAGGGAAAGCTCCAACTGTGGCTTGATATTAGAATGACATTGCTCCTGCACCCTAAAATCTACACACATTACCAGGTTTTAAACCAAATACAGCAAACGTATATCGACAAAGAGCATCCAAACGGTCAAATTCACTTTCTATAGATCCACTCACCAGCAGGGGCTGCACTGACTTGTTTGACCACAAGGTGATGCTCTTGGAAAGTGTCAGCTACGGCCCTTCATGAGAGGATGGAGAAACCCAGAGCACTGACTAATCTAAAGACATAAATGAATCCTGACAAACATTTTAACCATCAGTGTGGTGTCAATCCAACGTGGGCTTCAGCTCCTTAAATACAAACACTGCATCAGCTACACAAAATGGTCCTGGTAAATAAAACAAAAACAGCTTTTCTCCCTGTATGAGAATCACAGTGGATACAATGTGACTGTGACCTTGAGATGAATTTCCCTCAAAGAAATACTCCACCCACCAATTCAAACTCTCCCTCTCAAATCTTCAAGGACTTCTTCTCTTTTTACCCCACATGTGGTGACTCATGTAGACCATTTCTTTTCTTATTCTGCTCGTGTGATTGTGTCCGTTTTCCATGTTTCAGAGAGCAGATGATCAAGAGAAAAACAGCTAATGACCATACAGTCACAGTGGAGAAATGTAAACACTACAACATACTATAAACTTCGAGGGAATACCTCCAAAATGTCAATATGGCACTTAAAACAGTTAGTTCTCCAGATAGTCACAGTAAAAGTCAGACACGGTATATTTTACAGGAGTATGAAGAGCAATGCATTTTTCTTCAGTAGTACATATATATATAAAAAACGTATCGACATCAGTAATGTATGAGACTACTTAGGAGGTTATGACTATGTAATTACGCTGGCACAGAGGCTACATTTACAAATGTACCGTTTCTGCTGCCAAAAGGTATTGTGTCATAACATTACAACAGCAAATCATAGAATTGGGACAGAAATACCTTAATTATTCCCTTCATGGTCTGTGTGGCGGTTAGTACATTTGGTCTCAGTGGACCTAAGATCTGTCGAGGTTTGGTCTAGTGATATGCTTGAGAATAGAGTCTCTGAAAATAGTGTTTGGATTTTTGTGGGTGACTATGACCCTCAGCTGTTACATCTGTTTGTGAACAGTATAGTGCACAAGCTAATTTGGGGACAGATAATGTGAGTTTTGCTCTCTTGGTCATGTGATTTCTAAAGCATCATTTTGCTACCCTAAATGATACTAGACACTAAATACTGATACATACAAGATATCTGCAAAACAGAACTGACAAAGAAAAAATAATTAAAGGAATAGTTTAATATTTTGGCAAATACACGTATTCACTTTCTTTCTGAGAGATAAATGAGCTTAGCTTAGCTTAGCTTAGCACAAAGAATGAAAGCAGGGGTAACAGCTAGCCTGCTCTGTAAAAAGACAAAAAAACATCGCTACCATCATCTCTAAATACTACTGGACTCGTTATCACTGTGAGGTTGCCAGGCAATCAAACCAGCAGAGACTCCAGGCTTTAAAGATGCAAGTGCGAACATTTTGTTACCTTTGGACAGTGGTATCAATTTGCTTGTCTAACTCTCAGCAAGAAAGCGAACAAGCGTAGTTCCCAAAATGTTGAACTATTCCTTTAATTCAAATAACATTTAACAATGAAGTAACGACAACATGTGAAAGCTGCTTGCAAAGAGAGACGTGGCCCTCTAATGCTGCCAGCTGTTTCCTCCTCTGGATTGATGGCTCAGTGAATCAGCTGAAGCCTGTACATGTGGCTCAGACAGAGTGGAGGACTACCAAGTGCTTGGTGGACTGTGTTCAGGATGTCTGTCACACATAGTGTTCACGGTGGTTGATGTACACCTGGTCTGTCCCACTATGATGACACACCCACTCCAGGCGGGACAGCTGCTGGGTGGGGCTTTGTGTTCCCGGCGGTCCTGGGCTGGATGTGAATGGGTGCTGCCCGTCAGCCAGCTCGTTTCTGCGCTCTGCCCTGCGAGTCTGCAGGTTGGAAAATCACCAAAGATGACGTAACATCATTCACATGCAGCGGCGCAAAACACAAAATTGTTCTATCTTCTCATGTGATTTCTCATGTCGGAGCGTCAGAGAGTCATGTGAAGTGTGAGAAGGCATCTTTCTGGGTCAGATTAAAAAAAACTTCAGGCTTATGAAAGCTTGAGTTGAGAACACAAATTAAAATTTAAAATATCCTGCATATTACATGAGTACAGCCATTAGGCCTCCTGCTTAATAAACACAGATAATGACGTCAGTCTAGGCTGTTATTACTTCCTGCTATGACTCAGCGCTCTTCATTAGCTAACCAAGCGTTGGTCTTCGTGGTGTAGTGATAAGTATGCGATGATTCAGACGCACCTAAATGCACTGACATGATATCAAAGTGGTTATGAAAAGCGAGTGGGGGTTTACCTGACAGAGCCAGGCCACTTGTGATGCGTGGACACCCAGAGGAACAGCTGGTGCTCTCCCACTGTAGGGAGGAGGCGGCTTGTGTGTCGGGGGAAGGTCAATGCTTCAGAGACAGAGAGAAAGAAATCGCAGCGAAGCGAGATTTTAGCTGTTTTTTCGCCAGAACGTACGCCTGACAGAGAAAACTGTAAAGAAGCAGCATAAAACAATTTGTTTAATGTTAGTTCCTGCTTGGTGCAAATTCAATTAGTGGATGCAATTTGCAAAAATGGAGGAGCTGCTTTAAGGCACACCTTTTGAAAAAAATGCTGCTTCCTCTGAGAAAATAACTCTGGTGATGTCATAGTGATGTCACCTGTTATCTTGGAAATTGAAACTTTTCAACACAGAGCCTGTGAAACAAACTAGAGGTATGGAGTTTTAAAGATGTGGTGATTTACCAAGCATGGACGATCAAAAAGAAGCTGCTATCGAGTTGCCTCATGGGAAATGCAGATCCAGCAGTTTTGTAGCTTGAACCACTCTAAGGAATAAAAGTCAGTGTTTTTCAGCCTGTGCTCTAGTGATTTTGTCTGTTACTTTAAAAAAGGCTGTCTCAGTGACACGGTGTCCTACACTCACATCTTTGTGCGATGAAGGAAAGGGACGAGTCCTGTGCCCCCCGCACCCACCCCCACCCACTGGGACTTCCAACCACGGTCACACTTAAGATGCTAAGATTGCCGTGGCATTGACCAACACATGGCTAGATACACTGTCCTGTAGTGTCAGTTTAGTGATGCAGGGCCCACACCCATGCACACAAATGTTCAGTATTTTACCCTCAGTTCATTCTCTTTTTTTTTTTTATACTGGTGTTCAGACAGTATCTGGAGGTGGGCTATTATCTCGGTTACATTATCCTTCAGCTTGAAACTCAGTCTGAGTCATGCACAGTTAATGCCTAAGCACTGAAATATGGACAATATGTTTTGAGTAACGAAACAAATTTTAGGACAATGAGAGATATTATGAGATTTCAGAAAGAGAATACCATAGCTGAGAAAAAAGTGAAGCAACACACAATCCTTTAGATAGAACCATAATAATCCCTGTATGACATAATGTGATTATCAACTCTTCACTTTGTACTTCCCAATTATAAGCTGCAACTTGCGTATCCAGTCAGCTTCATTGCCTTTTTCGTACATCATTGACATCCTGCCTTCTCAGAGACATGACATGCTTGATGCGTTTCCCTGGAGTGGGGATGCTCAATGACACACTAACACGAGATGGATGAGGGGATCAACCTGCAACCTTGCAGATATTGTCCACAGGTTCATAGTAATGATTTGCATGTCAAAGGGTAGTGGGGTTTATCAGCAGTATTGGACACACACACACACACAGCATTTAATGGTGTTAATGGTGGTCCTCAAAGTTATTCTTCTTTGCTATAACATTAATATGAGTGCTGGTGCACTATAGGAACAGACTGAACAAAAAGGGCTTGCTGCCAAGACAGCAATTATCTGCCACCTCTCAACCTTGTCTTGCAGCCTCCCTGCTCCAGGGCGTGCACTGATGCAGCACTCTCCGCAGGAGCAAGGAGCAACTCCCTGAACCCACCGGTGGGCATCAGTCAACCTCACAAGGTATCATGTCATTAATTAACCAGACGAGCATGTTCTGCGGCTTGAAATATTTGTCAGACTTACACTTTGTCAGTTAAGGCTGGTGGCGGGGCCTTGCGAGCAGTGAGGATCACGATGATGAAGACAGCGATGAGGAAGAGAGCGAGGACTGAGCCCATCACCGCTCCGGCCACGGCGATGGAGTTTGTCCTCTCCGCTTGAGATTGGTCTGAGACAGAGTAGAGAAAGACATGAGAAGGTACAAGGGGAACAAAGGCCTGCTGTAAATTAGCTCATGATGTTCAGGTTTTCAAAGCTGCATTAAAACACGAGATATTTGTTTTACAAGGACACACTGTTACTGATGTAAGGCACTTTAAAACAGGCCCGGCCAGTATAATACATTTGCAGACCCACAGTTGCAGTTCAACCTGTGTCCTGTAGAGGCAACGAGTGGAACAGCAACATGAGTTCAGGCCTGCAAATAACTGTGCGTCACCATCTACAGGTAAGGACAGTAAAAGCTGATGCAATTGTGTCCCTTGCACTATTTAGCAGGCAAAGAATGTTAGAGCTGATGTTTTGTTAATTTTGTAGATGTGTTTTGGGAGGGTATATGTATTTAAGAGTTTTGTTAATTGGAGCACATTTTGTACAAACTGCTCCGAGTGTCACCATGTGTCTTCTGTCCTCCTTGTAACTCTGGAGAGTAACGATGGATAACTGGGTTTGAAATTTCTAAGAAAAAAGGGGATGAGGGATGCAGGGATTTCTTCAAAAGAAAAGGAACCATAAAAGGCTCTGAATATTTGAACTATAAACTTGGGTGTTACATAAAAGAGTTCTGTAGCTGTTGTTTATTGGAAGAATAGCAACAGACAGGTAACGGATACATGAGCAAACTAGTTTGAAGTCCCTGGAAAATATTGATGTTAAGGCCGTGTCAAACATCAGCAAAAAGGGACATAAAAACCTCATATTCTTATATAATATTTTTTAAAATTATATTACGAATAAAAATGGAGCTCAGTGTGACGTATTGATGTCAAGTGGTAAAATCTCGACACACACAAACAATAAAACAGTGGCTATAAAATAAAAAAGCAAACTCTGTCCTAGGCTCCAGTGTTGGAACAGCACTATTTATTACTTTCCTTGCCTGTAGGAGGAAACATTTACATGAATACATGTCAATTATTTTCTTTTCCTGACATCACATACAGTATATAAAACTTGTCTGACACTGACCACTGATCTGACATCTGCAACATGATAAACATAAATAAATAAAGTTTGATGTTTTGGGAAATGCGCTTATTCACTTTCTTGCCGAGATTTAGATGAGAAGGTTGATATCACTCTCATATCGGTCTATTAAATATGAAGCTACCGATAGCAGTCTGCTAGCTTAGCTTAGTCAAGTCACTGCACCCAGCCAAGACAAAGTCCAACACATAACCACCCACAAGGCACAAATTGTAGTGTTTGTACAGAACAAACAAACACATTTTGTAACCTTTGGACACGGAGACTCGCGGCTTCCCCCTACTGTCAGCCTTTAAGCTAAGCTACGCTAGGGTAAGCTAAATTAAGCCCCCATTTGCTGTGGCTTCAGCTTTACCTTACAGACATGAAAGTAGCACTGCTTCATCCAACTCTCATCAGGAACATGAATAAGTGCATTTCCCAACTATTCTTGGAAATGAGTTACAAGCCAGTTCCATCTCAAAACACTACAAATGGTTGCAAGAGAAATATTAGTCAAACTGGTCACTTGACTGGATGTTGTTTTTTGTCTGTACTAGAGAATATGCACGCTCAGCTATAACTAATGTGTTTAATAGGCATAAGGTGGCTACAGATTAACATAGTTCATTTGGAGGTCCTGCATCTTGAAACTCTATTACTTACTAATCATTCAATTCACATCTTCACCTCCCTCCATCCATCCATGTCTCTATATTGTCCTTCCTCTGTCTTTTGTGTGTGTCGCGTTCTAGATGCTGTAGCTTTGTTTGACCATATGCTTGCATTATGCTCCCTGTTGTCCGCCGAGGGGATTAGGATTAATTGTGATTAAGATGCATTAAACTCACAGAAGGGCAAGCTTTGGCCAATCAGCAGTAATGTGTAAAACTGATTGTGGGACACTGAAGGAACTGGAGGACAAAAAGGTTGGGGGAGAAAAACAACAACAAAAAAAAACAACAGTGTGTGATGGTCAATTTCAGTTGATTTAGCTGTTGAGGTGGGACAGAAAATCAATAACGTGCTGAGATGAGAATCCTAAATAACAGTTCAATTATGATGCAGATTGAACAAATTGGGACATCAGAGCTCACCCCTGAAAGCCACTTCTTCCTCTTTTTTCCCCTCCCCCCTCTTCTCCCTTCGTGCTCTCCACTAACAGTTCATAACAGCTTGATTACCTTTGATGGCTGCTAACTATGACAAGTGCCTCTTGAGTTGATCAAAATGTCTTTAAAAAGGCAGTTCATCAAGCGGCCCGCTCTAATGCCCGGTGACGGACATTCATGATGAGACAAGGAATAAAAACCTGCTGTGAACCCACAATGCATGGAGCACCTTAAGGTTTATTCATACAGGAGTATATAACTGGATGAGTTTATATATACACACAGTGCTGGAAAAAATTAAGAGACCACTGCAAAATGATCAGATCTCACTATTTATAGGTATGTGTTTGAGTAAAATGAATTTTAGAAATATATTTATGCATGTACTGTTTTGATGCTTTATTTTTTTAATATCATCCATTTTTGAGGGGGTTGGATTAGTGGTGTATCAACTGTCCCCAAGCTGGGACCTGGCTCCAGTGCAAGGTTCTATCTGTCTCTCCTCCCACCCCACCATACCATCATCTGTGAAGCTAGGAAAAGGCAAGAGTGAGGTCATCATGAATTAAACACAGCACACCTTAGTGGCAACACTCCCACCCCTCCCAACAGCAGGGTCAAGGGTCATGCTACTGCCAAGACGACAGACACCGCAGGGCGCAGATGCCGGTGTAGTAGCAGAGGGGGAGGAAGGTTAGACAATAGGTGGCCTGTCATTTCTCTCCGACATCTATTTCAATATTTTCAGCTCAATGATGGTGACAATCTTGGTGCCACTTCTACTGGGGAGCTAATACCAAAGTCTCTCACTTACACAGGCACCAGCGCTGCATCCTCACTCCTTTGTGTGTTGTGAAAAGTATCCTTGGAAACTGTTGTGTCACGGGCAAAACGCAAACCCACTGATCTCCTACACGAATGTCTCAAACACATTCAAGCGTCGCCGGCTGTCATCATTACTACATACTGATCTGCTTCACTTTTGTATTTCCAGACTGAGCATGTCCTGTTTCAAGGTCAGAAGGACAATGACTGCTGTTGCCACGATAAGATCTACAGAAGACAGAGGGGTCAGCTGAAATAAAGACTTTCAAGGGAAGCATGTCTTGAGGACCTGGAGTCCAAGCTAAACAGTGTCAAGGTCACGTCAGTGTGATACGCGGTTATAGCCGGAGGAGCTCTATGTAGTGCAGCGGGGCATAATGGGCCATTTTCAATTCCAGTAGCTAATTCTCTCTTTCTGCTCTGCTTTTCACAGCAGCACAGCTAAACTCCGCGCAGCCCCCCACATCCCTCTCCCTCCACTTTCTGTGGCCAGGTAGACCTTGCAAAAAGACAGCCCCCATCAGCAGCTCCAGATGAGCTTGTTGCCATGGGGACAGTCAATGGGCTGGAGAGTGGGGACTTTGGGCCAGACATAAACACTCAGCGTTTAATTTTACCAGCTGGTAGACAGTGGGAGAAAGATACGGGGGGTGAATTCACAAAGGAGACGAGCTGTAGGGGAGAGCGAGGGCCTTTCTGTCTTGAAACAAAAGCCAACTAGGACTGGTGAAGAGGGCACAGAGAGAGCAGTGGAGGTGTTGGACCACCGCATGATGATAGAAATCACAGAGGACAGGAGCAGCTCAATATTACAGCATTCTTGGAAACTAAGGGTAGCGAAGATAAGGTGAAGTGAGGAAACGTGATTTTGAATGACATCATGTGCAGCGTCCCACATGTGAGCACCGGATTGGGAGAGTGTGTGTGTGTGCGGCGTTAAGTTAGGGAGCTAGAGATGATGTCATTTGTAGAAGCACAAAGAGGCTGAGCAGTCTGAGTAATGGCAAGCTTAAAAACCTCCAGAGAAATAAGTCACAGGTGCTAAGGTGCTTTATTAACCTAAAGTATCTCAAATAAAATGGACAAAATGCTCCACTGTCATCAACGACAAGTATTTTTTCCTCTTCCAGAAACTTACATTTTCTTCTATATATACAAAAACATGACCACAAGGTGCTTTTCATTGACAAGGTCAGACTGAAATTTATCCTTCACACCTTTGAACATTCTGATTGTGATTCTACAGAAACCAAAAACCCCCCGACAGATACATGTCAAGTAGAAATTATTCAACTAATTTTTACATCAAAATTCATTCAAGCTTTGTCTTTTTGTGTGTGTGTGTTTTAATGCCTCTACGTTTGCAAATATACTGTCATTAACCGTCATGGTGACAAGGGCAGAAAAGTGAATATGGCACTACGGACAGAGTCCTCCTAACACACAGTATGTGGTGAATATCTAAACAAAAAGGCAACAAATAAATCTCACAGACAACAAAACAAGGTTTTACATCCATAAGTAAACATTACGAGAAACACATTTCATCTTCTAGGTATCTAAGGCACTAGTTGTGTTTTTCAACCCAAAGTGAAGGACATTTCTCAACGTAAAGATATTGAGGACTGATCTCTATACAAAATGTTACAGTACAAAAGAACTTCATTGCAAACTGACGAGTCAAGCAAAAACAGTATATTGATTAGTGGAATTTCTGTCTTAGTGCATAGAAGCAAACACGAGAAAGGGGTTAGACGGCTGTTCCCTGTTAGTCTCTGCTCATATGTGAAAGTGACCAGAAAGGCTGAATGAATAGGTGTCAGCAGCACGCCCACCCCAAAAACATCACTTTGAATTTAACAATCTAAATGAGGTTTTGAGGTGAAGGGTCAGTTCACCCAAATTACAAAGAAACAATTTCTCACTTCCATGCAGCAGCAAATAACAATGCAGATAGTTTTGGATTTACGAACCCAGGCTCTTAAATATCTGTCTCAATTTCAAACTCCATCCCAGTACAATAAAAAACATGGGAAGAATTTTGTTTGGGGAGCTCATGCCATTGACAAATTGCATTAAAGATTGTTCTGGTTCATTGTTGGGTGATCCACACTGTAAACATCTTATCATTGGAACTAAAGTCTACCTAAGAAACGTGTGTTCTGTAGATTATCCAGAGTGTTTGAGACAAGAGAACTTGTAGCAGAGATCTCAGCGATGGAAATCTCAAAACCTGGGCACCAAAGCTTTCTGTGCACCACTGGCAGTAAGTGAGGAATTCTGTTAATGTAACTGGAGTGAACTGAAACTTAAGGTAGTTATTGGAATGGGAAGCATGAGATAATGTCTATGGCGATAAATAAGTTCTAGTATACTGCACAGCGGTGGAAACAGTTGAAACAACATGAATTGCAGTATAGCGGGCACATCATCAAATCTCACTATGAGAAATGCCGCCTAGTCCCTGCACAAAATTCACACCCTGACAAATAATTAGTGAGGGTTCATAACAATAACTATTTCCCATTTTGACGACTGTTACTGTAATGTTAAAGTGGCCTAAAGCATCTTTTCACTTCTATTTCAGGCTACAAGACCCTGTATACAAACAGTGATACATTAGTCATTTATATAAGCTTACGATCAGTCGCTAGTCAGCAATACTTAATGTGAGACACTGCCATCATCATATTTATACATACAAGTTAAACAAATAGTTGGCAGCAAATATTGTATAGGTGACCATAGTACCAAAATTGGAATGTATTCACAAACACTAGTGTACATTAAAGAAACTGTTGGATCTCCTCCATGCTGTCTGGTAAATAGGTGCATGTGCCAAAATACTTGTGTATCTGATCACATACAAAAACTGAAATTTCATTAAATCTATAACAACTTTATCTACGTTTGACACCTGAACTACAGGGGCTTCATAACCCAGTGACACTGACATGTAAAACACTTCCTCCTCCGTCCAATCACAGTATTTAATGTCCTGCAACAGTTGTGGCTGGTTACAAATGTATACAGATTTGGTTGTAAATCCAGCCTGAAATCGTTTTATTTTTTTAAAAGAAAAAAAGCACAGGGTGTATCATTTCATAGCCACTCGGAAGGATAATTATGAGCAAAAGCTGTAATGATTGGTGCAACAAACTATTGTCTGCTTCCTCTGGTGTGTAAGTACTGTGCTGAACATAAAAAGCTGAGTGGAGGTTTTGATAACCACAGGTGACCGTGACAACACATCCATCACAAGAGACCGGATTTGTCTACATCATGACTATTTTACTGTTGGTAGTACTGGTGGTAATAATAAATGCTAAATTTGAAAAGAGCTGGTGAACATGATTAGAGTGTGCAGTTGCACACATGGATAAGTGACAATAAGCCTATTAGCCTCAGATTTCTAACTGTGACACGGTCATGTCTCGTTTCTACAGATTACTCAGTAGTGAAATGAATCCATCAGTGGTTATTTGTGGTAGGGTGTACTGGCAGTACTCTTGAATGATTTCTTTGTCTAACAAAATACTTTGACTAGGAGGCCACCGTATGGTGGCTGCCATACTGTAGCCGGCTTTAAACAATGTCCCTGCTGATAGCACTTTTCAACTTCTGGGAGCCCTGGTTTGGTGCCAGAGTGATTATCATCTGGTAGACAAAACAATGTGTTTCTGGCCAACTAAAGAGGAACCAACGCCCAAATCAATAAGTAATACAAATGTTAAAAAAAGGTTCAAACAGAAGTAACATTATTCCAGCTTTTCTAAACTTTTTGTACTACATTTGCATATCAAGGCTCGACGGTTTGATAAACCCAGTCTGTTGTTACAGTGGACTGTGCCTCATTCATGCATGCCTCCCTGCTTGCCCTCTCTCCATCCCTCCCTCCTGGGGAGGAAAGATGAGCTGAGGTCACACAGTAGAAATGCTCTTAAGGTTCCCACTCTAGCCATCAGTTTTAAAAGGACACTGCTAGGACATCAGAGGGCAAGTCCTCAAGCTTACAAGTCTCCCATCATGGTAAGTTACACAAAGGGTAGACTTTTAGTAGAAAATAAATTATATGGTTGTCCATTATAAAGTTTGCAAAAGGCAGTGCAATACGTTTTATGACCATGAATCAGAGTGGAGAGGTCAGTCATGAAGGAATTCTGATTTGTCAAATGAAATAAAATCCTTCTGTGTCTGACTGAGTTTTGGAAAAAGTACCTGTGACCATTTGAATTTTCATGGACTTACTTCCAGTCATGGGTTGTGTACCATTCTTGAATATCAGCCAATCACATTCAGATGTATTTTAAACAAATCACTGCAAGCAATATCTACACACACAAATACAAATGAGTGTCACATAGCCTGAGAAGGCTGATTTTGTATAAACAAACAAACGAAAACTACTACAACCATATGTGGTCTGTAAGCCCCCAGGGCTTCCACTCAGCTGAAAGACATTAGTAAATGCTAAATACACTGGCAGTCCATGTAGTAAGGCAGAGACAGCACATACATTATGATCTTTAGTTAGTCTCTACACACAAACTAGTGACATGCCCACTTCTGTAGGCATGTAGGTGTTGACAGTCAAAGTGGCTGTGCAGTCCACAGTCTGTCCACATCAAGAACAGAAACATTATATCTCAAGTGTCGACCAGGACGCTTGAACAAATACAATGGAACTACAGAATTGAAATTAGAAGTGTGGATGTGCGTACAGAAGAGAAATCATGTGTTTCTTCCTAATTTCATAAATGAAACCCTCTGGTTTCTGTCACATTTCTGCTTTTGCAGGACCAGGTAGCTTGTCAAACATACCACTCCCTACGTGAGATGACAGACCCGTCTGTGTGAGAGACATAGTCACCCTCGGGTCCGCTATCGTAGCAGTCATCTGACAGGTAGGGGGAGCCATTTCCCTGGGGTTTAGGTGAACGAGGGTATCTAGCACATCTGGCCTGCCGTGGACTAGAATACTGTGGGTGTTCACGGTGGTGATTCTGCTGATGGCTGTGGTGACTGCTCTCCCTCATTGCCCTAGTGTAGCCATTAGAGGGATACTCCTCTCCATTGTAGTTGCTATGGTGACGACGGTCACGCTCATGTTTGAGCTGGCGGTCGCCCCATTCTTCTCGGTCGTGGTCCTGATGTTGGGAGCTGCTGCTGCCAACTTTGGTAGGGTGTAGCTCATGCTGCGTGGGGGCTTTCTGGAGGTCATTGGGGCCCAGGTACTGCTTGGTGTAGTAGTTCCCATGGAAGGTTTGCTGTTTCCGTAGGTAACAGACACCAACCAGACACAACAGCAGCAGCAGGAACAAGGCCCCGCCCACAGCCCCACCCACTATGGAACCAAGATTACTCTCAGGTAGTGCTTCCAGTGTGGGGGAGCTGAGAAGGACATGGCCCTCATCATCCACTAAGGTGGACGTGGCAGAGCCAGTTAGGACAGGAGCAGTAATGGTGGAAGGCATGGTGGGAGGATCTAACGGAGGGAAGGAGGATGAGAGGGGAGTAGAGGGTGGAAAGGAGAGATGAACAGAAAGAGAAGCAGAGAATGTCAATGCCAACTACATCAGCATTTTACTAAGTAGGGATAGGTAGACAAAAACATCAACTAAACTTCCACACATACTAAACTGCATGCCCGCAGCAGCCTCAGGTTTGCATTACCAAATCTTCAGCGCTTGTGGGTGCAGTCTTCGATTATTAAACAATGATTGGTAAGTAAAACAAAATGACTGAATTATGGGCTGACACAACTGACATATTAGATGGACAAATGAGAAGGTTTGTCAGGAGCAGGGTCTGAGCAGTGCTTCCATTAAAAGAAAGCGCACCAAATCTCTGGCAAGGTTCATCAGATTGTCACTACAAGAAAATAGTGTCTTCTTTCTTCTAAGATAAAACCCACTAGTCACAGTAATTACAGATCTTAAATGGCTCGCACAAGTATTCACCACCCCTTTAAATATTTAACCAAATTATATGTATAATTTTCTTTCTCCCACTGTATATGTCAATGTTGTCATCAGAACAATAATTTAAAATTAACATCCCAAACTTTACTAATCCTTTATAGACAGGTCTTTTTGTTTCTTGCTAACAAAATATTATTTGAGTACAGTTTCAGGTATTTATAGGACTATTTTACTGACAGTTTTCGGCATGAATAGACTTGAAAGACAAGTTTATCTCCAAACCAAAGGCTACTGAAGAAATTTAAAAGGACTGACAGAATATATTGTACACGAGTAATAAAAACATCAAATTACTTGAGTAAATGGATTTGGGTGCAACTACAACAGGTACCTCACATGGAGGATCTTTAAATGCCTAAATTGAAATTATACTGCATTTCTTCTAGCTGCCAGAGGTAGTGCTTTGCAGCTGGATATCTAATAATGTGCACAAACTTAAATCAGAGTTACTTGTAACCTAGGTGACATATGCCAATGTTTCTGTGTAGGCTGGAACAGTCGTTTCATCTCCACCTTGTCACGATTTCTCAAGCAGGTCATATCTTCAGGTCAAGTAGTAGCTCTGTGAAACGGTTTGTCTGCTGTTCTCTCTACTAGTTTAATCACCTATTGTAGCTGAAGGCTACAGTTTTTCAACCTACAGAGGCTGCAAACAGCTTTCAGCTTGGTTTGTGGGGCAATCGCTAGTCTTCTAGAGTTTCCTGAAGCTAGCTTACAGGTAAACAATTCTTGTTTTCTTGTTCATTTCCAAGTGGTAGCTTAGAAGACCATTGCCTTGGTGACATGCCATATTTTAGGATTACTTGGCTCAGTATGTAACTCAACCAGTTAGTTTCACATTGTTTTTGACCATCACTTGTAACAAACACTTTGTGAGAGCAGTTTTGTACCAGATGAGTAATTAATTCCTTGCTTTTTTGGCAGAGGAACCTTTGGCTGTGTCACAAACTCACTGATTTCTCGCTGGCATTATGCAGATAGAGTCACATATTGGACATATTGGTATGGGTTTCATATATTTGTAAAACAATTTAAAAAGGCATTGGATCAAAAGATATACACACACACGGTGACCAGAAGACTAGAAACCCCTGTGCACCATATCCGATCCAGCATACCAGTCGTGATTATTACTTTTGTATTAGATATGACATTTTACATTTTTTTAGAACACAAAAATGACCAGTGGGTTGAATGAAAATGTTAAATCATATTATTATTACTACTACGCAAATATGTGACTTACTGAGGTGACTTCATGATGGGAATTTATAGAAAAACAGCAAATGGTATCAGAGGGTCTCCCCTAAATGTCCTGACTATATTGGTGATAGCAATTGTGCATAAATTGCATGAGAATATGCATTTAGCACCCTATTTTGCAAGTATAATGACGTATTGCCACTATTTTACTATGCCACCTCTAGAATAACCATAAAATAAACTGGATTCGTGGCGATGCCCACAAAACATAAAAACCAACATCTCAGAATTAGCTGAAGTATTGGAAAGAATCTAGACTCTATAAGCTTTAATGGTGCTGCAAAATTGCTCTGTCACTTTAACCTCAGTGCCAGGCCAGATGTGAGGAAAAGATTCACATCTGAGAGATGACAAACATGGACCCAAAGGTTTGTAGTCTAAGTAATATGAATTGTACTCCATGCAGAGGCAGTGAACTGACATATGTAAGAACACCCACAGCAACACACACACAATGAAGAGTACACTAACACGTGCACACACCCGTACAGGTCCTCTCAAAGGAAAAGGAAATATGGATGATAAATAATAAATAGGAGTTGAAAAGAACTAGTTAATGTTTTATGAATCTAGGACATCATCTCACAGTCAGGCTGCAGGCTTTTGCCTTTTACTGCATGACACATGCAGAAATAAAAAGAAACACAGAAAGGAAGCGAGAGAGATGTAAAAGAAAATCCCATCATAATCAGAACAGGAAGAGCTTCCACAGGCAAGACAGATTTATTGAAACGAGAGGAACATGCTCATCATACACAACAGAGAGACATGACATACAGTACTTCGATGCCAAGCCAAGAGGACAGAGCAGAGGCAGTGCACTGTAGTCTAAAGAGGTCTTAAATATTTGCTGCTGTTTGGCCCAGGAATTCCCCTTTTGAGCATCTGGAGACCTAATGTTAATCAAGGCTAATCAGCATGCAATTAAAACTAAATGTCCGGGTCAAATATTATTGGTACCAATACACTGTACCATGGGTGAATGCTTGGTAGACTGTCAGTATGTACAGAATGGGCGAGTGTGATACAGTGTCACATTTCAGCTTGAAGGACAATGTCACATGCAGCGATACCCTCTAGGACGTGCTTCCTAAGGGAAGATCGGGCAATAGGAGTCAGCTGTGTTCCGGTGTGTACACACCGCTCACCTTGTATGAGAATGCGCACATCCCGACTGCGGAGGTTGATGTCATTGGCAACCTCACACCTGTAAACTCCAGAGTCATTCCGCTGGAGGGGACGCAGGAAGAGCAAAGTGCTGTTCATTATTTCCACCCCTTCTGGCATTTCACTGTCCAATCTATGATGCACAAGAGAAGTAAACATTTAGACACACAAAGCTTTTAGATGAGTAAAATATATTTGAGAAGTAAATCTAACATTAGTCTTCAGTTGCTAATCTTTTATTTAGCCTCCACTAGTCTGTAAAAACTGCATTTTAAGTAGACAAAGCTGACTTCTCAAGCTGCAACTGTGTAACGGTGCTTTGGGCAGATCCTGAGATAAAAAGGTGAACACACACCTGATCCACCTGAAGTGATGAGCTGGTGGGTTCGCGTTGGCTCTGCATGTCATTTGAACATTTTCCCGACCCACATACCAGTCTCCATCATAGCCCACAACTGAGATATCAGGTGCAACTATAGAGAGAGAACAAAAATGACAAATAATTGAGATATCACTACACACTGGCCAGAAACCTAACAAACCACTCGTCAGTCTATGCAGTTTTACACTGTTTGTGTTTAACCACAGCCTTTAACCATAACGATGTCAGGAACAGGTGTACCAAGGTCAATTTTCATAATCTAGAAATATTTCTGTGATATTGTATTGATAGTTCTGGCCGAGACTGTACTTTACGTCAGCAAACGCATGCAAGATGGCCGTGTGCGCAGTTTGTGTGCAGCATCATATGGAGCCTGAGGTCGGTCATGGCTTAGAGACATGAGCCTGTGTCCTCCAAATATGCACTAAGGTGTTTGGTAATCCATAAAATTAAAAACGGAAGTACAGTGTACCGGGAAACAAACGGTCACGACTTGCATAGTATGATGGTTATTTTAATCAACACTATTCCCAAACTGTTTTTGCTGTGTCATATATTAAATAAGCATACAATCCTTTGTAGCTGCCATCTGTAGGACAGTAAATCAGACTAAAGTTAAATGCATCTGTCGAACAAAAAAGATTTTCAAGGAGGTAATTTTACCCCTTTCACCAGTCTATTTTAAGCTGGTACGCAGAGACCCATTTCTGCCCCACAAAGTACAGATATGTACTCACTAACATCTTATCGGGGCTTACTGACTGAAAACATTTTCACTTTTGACAGTTTAGGGGCACACAGACATGTACGGACATAGAAATGCCTAAAGAAATACAGACTTTGATAAAGAAAAATCAAGGAAAACACCAAGGACAGCCTTTTCCTTTTAAATAATAAAATAAATAATAAATCTGTCAATTCAGCCATTTTCAAAAGTGAATTATTGTCAAAGTGTTTCAAATAAATCAAACATCAACACGTCAAGGCAAAGCATCATTGACCGACTTCAGTTGGAAATCAAATACCTTTACTTTTAAGATTGCTCCCCTGTACTTTCTGCTAAGTACAGCGTTTAAATGTACCGGTACAAGTAAAGGAGGGAGAGCAGGGAAATAACCGCTATGTTTGTCCCCCTTCAATTGGCAGCAGGGAGCCTTCTCCGAGACCCCATGTTATAGTGTAGATGGACTCTACTGCACCCTTTGATCTGCTCACTTTTGACCAGCCAGTTTATTCTGGTCATATTTTTTTGCTAGTGATTGTTTCACTGATGTATTAAAAATACTGATGAAGTCTTACAGCAGGCCAGAATTAATATTAATCACCATATTTACTATTAAGACACTGTCAGCTGTTAACATGTGACCCCAAATAACCACTCATAAGGCACCCACACTGCACATTGAGCTGGTAGGGGATCCTGAAGTCACTCTGCAGAGCCGGGTGGCGGACCACACAGGTGAGTGTGTGGCCCTGGACGTGACGTGTGGGCTGCCAGAGGTAGCTCACTTGTGTACTGGTTGTGCCGTTGACTTCGTCAAATAGCTGCACTTCTGACTGGCCAAAAAGGTTGGACTCCCAGGACACCTCGGCAGGGGGCCGAGCCCGCTCAGCAATACAGGTGGCCACCACAGTGTCATTGCCACCATCGATCAGGGCACTTGAGCCTGCCGACACGTAGACCTTTGGCTCCACTGTGATTCAGAGAGTGAGCAAAGATAAGAAAGGAGACACATTTGAATGGAGTTAATTGCAGTGTTTGAAAGGTTCACATTATATTACCATTTTATCTATACCAGTTCTCTTTTTCTGCATCCTCTCCACTTATGTCATTCCACTAAAACCCAGTCCAACCCATTATTAGCAGCTCTTGCCACCCCTGTGATCTGTTCTGTGCGGATTGAGTACCCACATGCATTGTGTTTGTGCCTGAGATGCAAAAGAAAACATAAAAGGAAATCTCTTCAGCAAAATTCAAGACACAGGATTGGAACTTGCTATCGCTTACAGGTCGTTTAATACAGGGACTAATAGACAATGACAAGGTTTGCTTTCATTGCCATTTTATTATGATGCTATTGAGTTATCCTTGAACACAAGTATGTTTTGGCCAAATTAATGACTTTCAAGTTGCAATGAAAAACTTTCAAAACTAGTTATTGACATTTGATTTACATGTTTGTCTGATGCAATGCATACCAGCAAGAAAATTCATTGTACTGAACTACAAATTGATTATTTGTATGCATTAATCATATCTTATCATATTGTTCAGCACCAACAATATAAAATGTATTGAATCCATTTCCACAGCTTGACACTGTGGCTGCAACTACCCATTATCAAAAAAAATCAGACTATTTTCTCAGTGAATCTTTGGTCTATAATCCACCAGAAAATAGTGAAAAATGCCCAATATGATTGTTTTATCCAACCCATTAAAAAAAAAAAACACTGAAAACCAGAAAATATCCACATTCTATATCCATTTTGATAAATATTCAATAAATCAATTGATTATTACTTGAGAAATGACTTGTTTCAGCTGTACTTCACATTTCCCACAGAAACTCTTGAAAAGAGTTGGCCTTGTAAATATACATACCGAGTACATTGACAGTAGTGGAGGCTTGAGTGTTTCCCAGAGGAAATGTAGCAACCTTGCAGGTATAGATGCCGACGTCAGCGAAGCCCACATTTTCCAGCACAATGGTGGCATCATGAGAGGAGGGTGAGCGAAAATACAAGCGATGGATAAACTCTGGTGGGATGGAGATGCCCAACAGTGGATTGTAGACAGCCACTGTGACAGAGCCTGAAGGCAGACGACGCTCCCAGCAACTCTGAGTAAGAGTAAGGTTTGTGCCCACCTCCACCCTGCACTCCAATGTCACATTCTTCCCCAGCACAGCATTCACCCTCTGAGGCACCACCACCTGACTGCCCCACACACCTGCTGAGGAGACACACAAAAACAAGAGTTTAACCACATGCAATCATGTTCACTTGCAAACGGGTTTGCGCCAACAGTTGGAAATGAGAAGCACTTACATTACACCTTTGATTGTTAAAAACACCTTTACATTGTATTATGAAGCATAATCCTTTTAGCCTAATTAGTTCTGTAATTCTTCATTTGTACTTTCACATACTTCAAAGTGAGAAATCCACTCTTTGGAAAAAAAATTACAATAGAATGCATTTTTAGCCATCTTGATACCTATAAAAATGGAAAATTTAGATTATTACTAGTCTTTTATTAAATACTGAGCAATGAAAAAGACTTTTTGCAAATAGAAAGGGTTTTGAAACCAAAACAAATACTTAACTGACAAGTGAATAAATTCCACCTTGTATGTTAAAAGAATTAACAGATTAATGGACTAATTCTCAAATGTTTTATATTATATTAAATTGAAAACTGGTTCTGACACATTTTGACATTTCATATAATCAACTGATTCCTGTAAAAATACTCAAAAGATTAATCTATGATGAAAAACACTGTTGTTTCCTGTAGCTCTAATTGATAAGGCATTAACTTTTCTGGTTGACAAGAAAGACATTTTTTTATTCTTCTCTATGGCACAGATTAAATGTTAGATGTCAGACGGGATTATCAGAGTGGACAAGTAATCTATCTAATAGAGTGACAAATGAAGAATACCATGATATCTTCAGTGAGTGAAGAGCATTTCTGGCTCCGTGTAACATCAGTCATTAAAATATATTATATCCCTTCAAGTTCAGTACCATCTGACATCTGTGGGTATCAGACTGGAATCAAAGCTTGATACCACCACAGCAGGTGCTGGGCTTTTCAACAAATAATACACAGCTGACTGTTACTGAGCGATCATTGATGAATGTTTTTGTCTCTATATAGCCGTTCTCCTCCTGACCTAAATTCAGGAATTAAAAGCAGGCTGTCTGTATGTCCTTTGTCCAAATAAAACTAACCCATGCACTGTCACCTGCACTTGTCATAAATGTGTCTCGTCTCAAAAGCAGAAAGCTCAGCATCGTGTTGAGGAAAGTCAAAGGGATATGAAGAGAACAGACTGAGACCGGCACACAAAAAAGAAAGAGGGGACGAGATATGCTAACATGACGATGACATCATCGCTGAGAGAAGAGAAAGAAGACGGAGTGAGGAGAGGCGAGAGCAAAGTCCCGCTTGAAACACAAGTAAGAGGAAACGTATCCCCAGCAGGATTCCAGTCAACAAAAAAAACGGAGGAATTACATTACTGATTTAGAAAAGACAATCTAACACCGCTAGACTGCCAAATTCCTCAACCAGATCACTAATTGCAACAAACTGCCAGCAGGAAGACATCATCATAAATCAAAACCTGCTGCGCTGCTTGGCAACCGACTCAAATATTCTATTGTTGTTTTGCCAAAAACAACTCCGTCTCTGGCCAGTCTCCCTCTAAAAAAGGCAATGAACTCAAATATTAGTACTGTAGGAAGGAAATGTCCCTGCCCGTAAAGTATGAAGTACAAATGTCCATTTGGTTTCTTTGTTCCCCCCTGCCCTTAGAATGAAGCTTAAATTTGTCAGAACATCATGACAGTGCTTCTAATTTTCACTAATGTTTCATTTTCATGTTATAGATTCAGAGGTTAATTACAAGGTTAGATAACAGGGCTTGCAGATAATGACAAGAAAAAAAAGAAAATCCTGACTGGTGTGAGTCATTCGTCAAACTGTGTAATAAATATTGTTAATGATATTGAAAATATTAATTTGTCCACTTGTAAAAGTTGAATATTGACAGCAAACATTTAAACACTTTTGTATGTTGGCCCAAATATTCCAAACTTTAGCTGAAATCAATGAGAGATCAGCAGTCGAGTTAGCTATATATAAGTGGTTATCATCCAAAGTTGCAGTCTGTTTAGTACAGAATTTCCCTCTTTGTGTTTCAGTGTCACTGGCCAATTTCCCAGTGGCACTGTGGAAACACAAAAAAAGGAATTCTGTACAAGAAAGACTGCAACTTTGGATGGTACCCATTTGATTTGGCTAACTCAGACTGTTGGAGCATAATATTAGATTCAAACTAACTTTGGAGTGTATTTTCACACAGAAATATATTCTGTGGATTTTGTTCCCCATCACGTGTATGAAAGCCCTTAAGGAAAAGGTATTTTAATGGCCGGTAAGAGCGTATTACTATTATTATTTTAAGAGACTTAAAAAAAATACGATGCTATCCTGTAATAAATAAGACAAGTCAAGCCTGCCAAGCAATCGCTTTTCGTTCATACAGCTTTGAAGAGTAAAATTCAAGCACTTTCAATGTACCTAAACCAAAGATTGAGACTCTTGAAGCCTTTAATTGTTATAAATGCCAGGAGACAACAAATATGATGATGGGATGGTTTCATTTCAATTATTAAAAGATTTTTGGGTGATGAATGATGTGTAGATGAAACACCAGATTATGTAGTAACATTCAAGGAGGATAATGAAATTCAAGCATATTTCTAACCTTTTTCCAAACTTTCAAGGCTTTGTACCAACTCTGTTGGCAGACAGGATGGATTGTTTGAATGAGTCACCAGCTGAAAGGCATCCCTTCCAGAAGAATACTCCCATATCCCACATACCGCCCCACCACACACACAGCTCACAACTTCCACCAAAGGGGAGTGAAACGGTTCTGAATGTAAAGGGATAGCCCCAAGCTAATGTTTGCTATTGTTTAGAGTCTGGTTAAAAGTTACTTAAAATCATCCCAAACACAGTATCCCCCATACAGGGGATGAAGTCAGCTGATCAAGTAAAAAAGGCAGAGAGCTGAGAACATATTTAAATAAACTGGTACTTGATTGCAAGTACACTATAAGGACAAAGGTATTGTGCCAGCTACACATCACACCTACAGGAGCTTTAATGACATCCCATTCCAAATTCATTAATTCATTAACCAGACTGCTTATCCCGAAGGGTCGCTGGAGCCAATCCCAGCTAACATTGGGCGAGAGGGAAACACCCTGGACTGGTCGCCAGTCAATCGCAGGGCAGACAAACAGACATTTAGGGGACACATTCACACCACATTCATTCACCGATGGGGACACAGTTGCCAGGCTGGCCTCCACCGGGGACAACTCGGGGTTCAGTGTCTTGCCCAGGGACAGCGGGAGCTGGGATCGAACCACCAACCCTGGGGTTAATGGACGACCGCACTGTCCTCTCATCCACAGCCGCCCCCCATTCCAAATTCAAAGGCATTAATATGATGTTGGTCCCCCCTTTGCAGATATAACAGCTTCCACCCTTCTGGGAAGGCTTTCTACAAGATTTTTGAGCATGTCTGTGGGAATTTCTGCCCATTCATCCAGAACAGCATTTGTGAGGTCGGACACTGATGTTGGACGAGAGAGCCTGGCTCGCAATCTCCGTTCTAGTTCATCCCAAAGGTGTTCAAAGGGGTTGAGGTCAGGGACCTGTGCGGGCCAGTCTAGTTCTTCCACACCAAACTCATCCAACCGTGCCTTTATGGACCTTGTTTTGTGCACTGGGGCACAGTCATGCTGGAACAGAAAAGGGCCTAGCATGACTCGTCACTCCACAGAACACGTTTCCACTGCTCCAGAGTCCAGTGGCGGCGTGCTTTATACTTGGCATTGTGCTTGGTGATGTAAGGATTGCATGCAGCTGCTCGGCCATGGAAACCCATGCTGTGAAGCTCCCGGCGCAAAGATTTGGTATGGACATCAATGCCAGAGCTGGTTTGGAACTCTGCAGTTACTGAGTCAGCAGAGCTTTGGTGACTTCTATGCACCTCAGCACTCGGCAACCCTGCTCTGTAACTTTACGTGGTCTGCCACTTTGTGGCTGAGTTGCTGTGGTTCCTAATCGTTTCCTCTTTGCTATAATAGCACTTACAGTTGCTCGTGGAATATCTAGGAGAGAAGAAATTTCACGAACTGACTTGTTGCAACAGTGGCATCCTATTACAGTACCACGCTCGAATTCAGTGAGCTCTTTAGGATGACCCAGTCTTTCACAAATGTTTGTTAAGGCAGACTACATGGCTAGGTGCTTGATTTTATGCACCTATGGCAATGGGACTGAATGAAATACCTGAATTCAATGATTAAGAAGAGTGGCCAAATACTTTTGTCCATATAGTTTTACTGTGCATGTCACCACATATGTCCTACGGCAAGGCACTTATCTGGCACTCCTTAAAAATTATTTATTTGGGGGGGGGCACCAAAGTGGTAACAGGGACACAGTAACAGATTCAAACTTTCGGAATGACAGCATAATGCATACTAGTATTTGCCCTTGTACTTTAAAAATGGCTTGTATAAACTGTGTTAAAAAGCCACACCTGAATCCACATGGGAGCAACTGTACAGTATACTGTAAGTGAGCCTCTGCCACGAGTAGGAAACTGATTTTCCGACGTACTGCATTTGTCAGGGATAATGATAAGGCCAGATGGCAAGAATAACAGCAGAGTAAGAGGAAAGAAAGCAGCATTTTTCCTGCACTGAATATGTAATGGAAGAGGTATAGCGACTGTATTAAATTTTTATTGGTGACATGACGACAACCTTACATAAGCGTGCCCTCGTTTTCTCCAACTCAGAATAAGAAAGTGATGAGAATAAGGGCAAAGTCTACTATCTGATCTTATATGCTGCCTATCTTGACACAGCAATAAGAATGTTTTCTTTCTTATTCTTGTGCTTTCAGAGACAATGAAAAGAAACTACTTTAAGTTCTTGCAGTCCCTATATCCTCAAAGAGAAGCTACTGTAGACACTTTCAGTTTGCTTTGCAAATGCAACACAATGGGTCTCATTCACACACACACACACACAGATTATAGATATCCTGGCATCAAGGACACATTGTTCCCTGGGGACACTCTGCTGCTCGTTCTCACTTTAGTCAATATTACCTTCACATGCACCACTTATGTGGCAGCAAGTGCATTAATATGTGTGTCTTGCCAGAGGGCAGCATGTCTTGTTAAAAGTGGAAATCAGAACATAAATGGTGAAGGTGTTAAGGTGGAACTGGCAGAGCTCTGTGGAGAGCAGGACAGAGAAGGGTTGAATGGTCGTTTGACAATGTGGCTTATCAGACCTTCAAATCAACTTTTTACAAAACCACATTTTATAAGTGGCTTTATAAAGCTGCACAAAGGTGCACATGCACAGGGGTAATGCAATACTTATTTCTAGCCAATTGCAGAGGGCACAAATGCAAAAGTGCCCTCTGCACTTCTCTACATATAAAGAACAAGATCAGCTGTATGATTTCTTATAGGCTCACAAAATCAACCTGTAGTAGGAAGGCAGTAAAATAGGAACAGAAGTACCTGACATAATACAAACTGCAGCTCTTAGAATGTCCAACACCAATTGGAGCGCATTTAACATGCTTGTTACCTACACTAGCATCAAATTCAATGACTAATGTGAACAGATCACACATAATGCCAGTCTTTTACCAGTAACACCAGCTTTTCAGCCTGTGCTAGCTAATCGTTTTAAAGCACGCACTTTTATACAACGTATATGGTTTAATCGGAGCTCTTCTCTCATCAACTCTGGCAAAACATTAAGCAGGAAATTGTTTGCTAACATAACTTTAGAAGCTGAAGATATTTTGCAGCTCTATATTTGTTAGCTTGTTTAGGTGTTTTTGTTTTGTCCCTTAGTGGCCAGAGATATTATTAATGCAGCTTTATTAAAAACACACAATGCATCTAGGTAGGAAACATTCAATCTTAAGAAAATTGTTTGTTCCTCTTTAAGGCCTAGACATTATTAGCTGTGAGAGTGTGTGCATTTAAAAAAAAAAAAAAAAAAAGGCACAAGGTCAAATCCCTCATTGAAATGTGTAGCTGACTTAAACTGAAGCTAGACAAATGGGCACCCGTCTCTGCTCCTTAGCCTGAGCTCTCTGAAGGAAGTAAACAGCCTGGAATGGACTTTGGGATCCGGTTAATAACATGGCAGAACATGCACTACATTAATAGTGTGGAAGACGGTCTCTGGGTCACTTTGCTTGTGTGACCCAGAGGCATGTGCATGGCATGCGCTTCTTTTTCACTGGGCAATTAATTGAACCACTGAACTGTGATTTTTGGATCTAGTTTGTGGCGGCGTTGCGTTCAATTGTACTACACAGAAAGAAGTGCAGTAAACCTATAAAAGGGGTCCTTTTTCATAGCTTCAGATAAAGCAAGAGAAACAGGGAGATGGACAAAAACTGTCAGGCACGATTCACTTATTTGTAAGTGCTGGTATGCAGGCAGGACACTGAACTATTGATTGTCCCTGAGCACAGCAAAGTTTTAATTTGGTGTGCTTTTCAAAGTATTTTGCTCAGCGAGTCTTTAGTCTGGTTTTGTGCGTCACACTTGACAAAAGCTTTTCATGTTGCACCAGACAAGTTTCTTAAATATTACGGGTACATATACACTCACCAGCCACTTTATTAGGTACACCTTGCGAATTGTAGCCTCAGTTTCCTGTTTTTAGCCGACAGGAGTGGCTCCCGGTGTGGTCTTCTGCTGCTGTGAGCCCATCGGCTTCATGGTTCGACGTGTTATGCGTTCAGGGACGCTCTGCTGCATACCTTGTTGTAACAAGTGGTCATTTGAGTTACTGGTGCCTTTCTATCAGCTCGAACCAGTCTGGCCAGTCGCCTCTCACCTATGGCATCAACGGGGCCTTTTCACCCACACAACTGCCCGTAATTGAATCCCCCCCCCCCCCCCCCCCCAGACCATTGTCTGTAAGATTGTCAACCCTAGAAATTGTGAAAATCGCAGTTGATCAGCTGTTTCTGAAATACTCAGACCAGCCCGTCTGGCACCAACAACCACGCCACGTTCAAAGTTACTTAAATCACCGTTCTTCTCCATTCCGATGCTCAGTTTCAACTTCAGCAGATTGCCTTGACCATGTCTACGTGCCAAAATTCATTGAGTTGCTGCCATGTGATTGGCTGATTGGAAATTTGCGTCAATGAGCAGTTGCAGTAATGAACAGATAAACACATTTTCACAGGGTTCCTTCAAAAAACAGATATTGTGCGAACGTGCGAGGACAGTTTCCAGACAGAGTTGGGGCTAAACTGTAGCATCCTTGCCGAGTTTCTAGATACAGCAGCGCTGCTGGGCACAAAGTTGGCGTGTTTCAGGGTGGAGTTAGTAAATTGCCCACCCTTTTTTGATTAAAACCATAACGAGCTCAGGCTCCGCTACAGGCACATGGTGGTGGTCGACCCTCATCCCGGACCTGGGAGCTGCCGACACGTAGCGGCGCCTTTCTCTTGATGGTACAAAGCAAGTTTCCTCAACATTTCTCAAAAAAATTTTTTTTAAAAAGGCAGTTGGCGTGGCACGTAGCACCATGTTACTTTGATGGAAGATGTTTCTGGAGCTAATATGGCTGCCACTGAATCTGCAATGCCCAAAGTGTCGGTTGGGTGACGGTATATATATATAGATACCGGACTGTTTCTATGGCAGCCTCGGGTAGAACCATCATCCGCGGTGGCGCCGCCGGCTAGCTGCTACTCCGAAGCGGCGTTCAGGCCAACTTGTAACCAAGTTTCCTTTGTCGCTTAAATGACACCTGATACACTTAATACAGTTGCAACTTCAAATAACCGACACTTGAAAGCCCGCGGCGGCGGGTAGCTAGTTTTGCCGACTCGCCGCCTCGGGCTGCCGCATGACGCGCGAGGCGGTCGGCTCTTCTCGCAAAACTTCCTGTGCAACTAACGGCAGTAGAGCCAGTAGAGCCCGTCAAACTACCGCAGAAAAACCCCAGACTCACCTGTAAAGCTGCACAAAAGGTGGAACAACGCGACTCCGCCCTGCTGTCCCCGGGAACTCCGGCGAGCAGACGGTAACATCTTCAAAAGCAACGCTGGCTCCTGCTACAGGACACAAGCGCAGGGGGCCTGCCAATTTCACGGTTAACGGTATGAGCCGAACGGGGGAACCTCCTCAGCAACAACTCCGGACTGCATGTGGACTGTACCATCTGCGCAGCGCGGAGCGGGGAGACCGGGGGCTCACCTGCCAATGGATGTAAATGGTTATTTAGCGATATCCTACAGCGGCATCCCCCTGGAGGAATGATCCATTAGTGCATACATTACGTCATCGCTGTTGATAACCCGACACATATTGATTCATCAAATCACTTTATTCTTCGACGTCTATCTCCGCTTACTCACTGGGAAGGTCGCTGCAGGAGAGCATATGTGTTCGGTCTCTTTTGTCTGTCTGTCTGTCTGTCAGCAGGGTATATTTGAAATGATTTAACACATTTCAATAAAATGCATGTGGAAAGTTAGGCCAGTTAATCAAGAAGAACTGATTATTTTTTTGTTGTTGGAACAAATGAGGCCACCACGTGGAAATTTATAAAGCAAGGTTTCCTCTTAAAAGTAGAAACAAACATTTTCTTGACCGCTTGCTCCAACCATATGTGGGTCACGCCCATCCCCACCTGCGTATATCTCACCGTTTTGAATTTTTGGAGAAACATATTTTACCTTTTTTTTATCACTTCTACAACTTTCATCCAATGTTCTAACATTTTGGTATGTAACACATTTGACTTACCCTGTAAAAAAGTTGCAAATGTTTTTTTAGTATTCCATACCATTTTCCTATAAGACAATAAAAAAAAACATCAACACAAAACAGCCATAAGTGTATCATGCCACTGCAACCATATACAGATCAAATATGCCCTCATTGAGCAATCTTTCAAAAATTGTATGGTATTTGTCCTGCAGGTGGCGCTATAGCAACAAGCATTAATGGCCAGACTATTTATGGCCACATATGACTCACAAAGGGACAGGCATTGCAAATGAGCTTAGGTTATAAATACTGTGGTGTGTGGCATTGGTGCTACATGCACAAATAAACATGAAATAAATAAAACAATAGAACTTTTTTTTTTACAGGTCAGATATTTTGACAGACATTGTGACATGTAAATAGCAGGAAAAGCATGGGGAAGAAAAAATGTAACTAATGATGTCAACAATGGCTGTGTCCAGTTTATTTTTGCCAGTTCCAGGGCCCTGGCACATTGATGGTTCAATAGTATAGCCTCCTGGGGCACTTTGAACTGAGCCATCATTAATGTTGCTTCTACCTGTGTTTGTCCTGCTGAAGCAAGCCAAAATGTCTGCAGTTAAAAAGGTCTACCCTATTCATCCTGGTAGGGGTCTCTAGAGACAACATTCATATCCTTGTGTGGTATATTAATATGACTGTGGTATTTACTTATACTTGAACTGGTGATGCCCAATTGAATTTCTTTGATGTGACACTTAAATGTCTATGAGAATGTTAACATTTCAGTCATGGCTGCATGGGTCTGTAACATGCAGACATGCTTGTATGTGCTGCAGCTGCTGCTCGTAATGCGTCAACAAGTGAATCTTTGCAAAGTAAATGTGGATGGGAGGGGGTTGGGGGGCAGCACCCCCTTCTGCTGACAGAAAGCAGGTCAGTGCAGTTCCATTTGTGTCTCAGTACTGTCCCTCTGGAGAGCCACAAGGGATACAATTACTCTCCCACCATCCCATTCATCTGCAAGTCTGTAGTGAAAACATTAGTGTGCACGCAAGAAAGTCTTTTTTTTATCCATCTTAAAGTGGGTAAAATGAATGCATTGAATATTCCCATTGTTCTTAAGTTCAGTCAGAAAATGTTGCCTTGAGTGCAATGCATCAACATGAAAGCCACAGTATACTGTATGTTGCTGTGACAAAGAATTTCTGACAAGGGAGATGAGAGAGAAGTGCAGACTAAAAAAATGCATAATTCAATTTAGGGTCTTCTTCTAAAATCACAGCCATATTAGAATTTGCACATTATAAAGTTTCCCCCACAACCCCTCCTTGTGGAACAGCAGACCTTTCCATTAAACATCATTTAGCCAACGATGAGCCCTACTGTCATATCATTTTGTTGCTCTTTGTTTCATATTTCCATTTTCTTTCATCAGCAGCTTTTTCTTGAAATTGAAGTTCCATTTATTTCCAATGTCTCACGGATAATTCTAGACCTTGCCAAGTCAACAAACACAATCAAATGCTTGTAAGCACTAGGGTTTTAAGTAATGAATTTAGGGGTAGTGGACAAAATAGCAGAAACACATGTGCAATACATTACAAAAAGCCCTGTAATAAATATAACATTTGTAGAGGTACAGTGAGGTGTCCATTTATTTCTTAGGCTATGGTGTATATGGTTATTGGAAATGAACTTCACTTACATAGCTCTTTTCAAACTTAATAACCTTTTCAACCAAAGCACTTTTACTTTCACCATTTCACACACACTGATGGCGATGTAGCTGCCATCCTTCATCGGGAGCAACTTAGTTCAGTGGGACAGGAGGAGCCGGGATTGAACGGCCAACCATGGGATTAATGGACTACCCGCTCTGCCTTCTACAGCGGACCAGATTGTAGAAGGATGCATTATATTGTGAGGTGTACAAGTCAATCTCCTCTATGTAAAGCATGAGCAGCAGAACGTAAATTATGATCACTTCCTATCTGACACAGTCTCAACAAAATGCATCTTTCTAAACACAGTAAATTAATCTTTCACTACAGTATTTTTTGCAGGCTGCTGCACTGGTTGGCATTATACTATTTATGCATTCTTGGTATTTTATCCTCGTCCACTGTGGAAAGTTTCCTCAGACTGTGGGCTGTTGTTTTACTTGCATGTACCCCCAAAAGTACACAATTCTTGATTTGAAAAGATTCTTTGGGCTTTCCCCTCAAATCACATGTCAGTTTAATTAGCAAAGACAGAGATACGCTTTCTGTCTTTATTGTACCTTCCCTTGTTCATGTATTTGGTTCAGAAATCACTGGATGCTCTCCCTGTGAGCACGTGCAGTAGGCTATGGAAACGCCACAATACAGTGGAAAGAGTGACACATAACCTGCATGACCAAAAGTAAAACTGGGGCTGTGATAATGAAACTAGCCCTTATTAAACCAAAGCCACAGAATCCATTTTCTTGATTGAGCATGTGAAGGATTTTGTGATCATCATAAAAACCCTTCCCTCCTGCTCTCACCCTAAACTAAAGCTGCTCAGTCACCTGGTACTTTCTCTCTCTGGAATGTTTTTCAACCCTTCAAGTGCTCTTTCCTGAAGGCCAGAGAAGTATTGAGAGGGCTTCAGGATTGTGGCGTAGTAAAGATCGGTTAAATTAGTCCACCTCCCGCTCAGACACTTCTTTTATTCTGTGGGTCAGCACCTCCCTCCCTGTTTACCCACATAAATTGGTCTCACTCTGCTTTCTGTCTCTATCCTTTCTTCCTACACAAGTGTCCAACTGGACTGTGAGAAAGAGGAGGGTACAGGAATTTCATCAATATCACAAGTTACGGAACATGCTTATTTTTAATAACCTCATACAAGTTTCCTCGAGAGCCACATGATTACATATTAATGACTAAAAAGCTTCCATATTAAAAACTAAAAGTACACACACTGTGGCAGTTACAGCCACAGAGTGTGCTGTTGAGCTGGTTCGAACCAAAGGTGGTGTGCTGAAAGGATGAACTCTTTACATGCAGATTCAGACTTAACTCCATGCTTTTAAAGTGTGTCTTTCATGTCTTCTATAAAATCGCTCTCTTGTAATTGGTTTTGACTTAAGGACTTAGTCCAATCATTATGAAACTCATATTGAAACTCACATGAAAATTATATTTTTTACTTTATATTTGAGTCAGCCAGATATGAAGAACTAATTTAGAAATGTTGACTTGTCCTGCCAGATTTCATGGTATTTGGCATCCGAGCTATTATTATTATCAAAAGCTAAAGTCATCTGTTGTGTTCCATTGATCTTTGTTGTTTGATGATGGGTATAAAATGTATTTTATCTTTCAGAAATTGAGATCACAAGCCATGCTAAATATGGAATTAAAATTTGTAATATTTTTATGTTCCTAATACATTCTGTGTATTAGTGCGTAAACTTGATTTGGTCGACTAGTGCCGTTTTGTGTTGTCATTGGAAAGAAGGCTTTTGTTCTTAATTATATAAAAACAAGAGGGAGATAATAATAATGATTCACTAAAAGAGGACACCGTGTCCTCTTTTTTTTCATTACAACTGATACCAACATGCTATATACTGTTTTTCATATAATTCCCTGTATAGATAATGAATGCATGAGTTTGGATGCAGATTAAATTACTTATGTACTCTAGATCTTCTTTTCATGGAGTTTTCAGCATTTGTTTTGTATATCCACCTTGGACATACAAAAATCTCAAATGCCTAAATGTAGATTAAAATTGTACTTCACAAGCAAAGAAGTGTCAGATCTTTATGATCAAGACATGAACTACTGTCTTCTCTTTTACTTCTAAATGATGATGTTGTGGTTGGCCTCATATATACATTAGATTTACTGTACACAAAGGATAAGAAGCAGCAAACATTGGAGTGTGCATCTGAAAACCTTAAAACTGGGATGGAAAATATTGTTCCCCGTGAACTGAGGAAACAAATATGTAAATGAAACATTAATAAATCTCAACCAACTAAACATTTCCGAGCCTTCTATTACAAAAGTCATTGTAAGATGCTTCAATAATTCTTCCCTCTAATGACACAACTTTAAAGTAAAGTTATGAGAAAAACATTTTTGTTTTATTTTTCATAGTGAAATCACTGACACGACAAAACAACACAATAATACAGTAAATTGATCGTTCACTTTATTTTATGGTTATATATAGAGAAATGTCTAATATGAAATGGTTTGAAAATAAAATGAAGGATACTGTAGCTTGAAACAGTCGAACCTTTAGTAAATCATACTTTGCTTTCTCTCTTTACATGATTTGATCATCATCTTGAAAGCGTGATTTACTTTAAAGCATAAACATATTCATACATCAGCATATCATTAATGAGATATTAACCAACAAAGGAGTATTAAGGGTGAAATTGACTTGTATGCAATATGTACAGATGTTTGTATACAGCATGAGAAGAAGTGATTGAAAAGCTTCTGCACTTTGTGTTTTGTAATCAGTAAGTCATCCTTCACCACACAAACACATAATGATTCATTGAGGAGGCATGGTTTTAGACCTTAGAGCTCTTTGTAAAAATAACTACTCTATATAGCGTGATGACTTAAGTGTGCATATCAGTATACAGTATCCTTAATCATCTGAAAGAAATAAACAATAATAATGATTCACACCACATTTCACAGTGCCAAAAGTGAAATAGTATTTGAAGACATTTCTAAAGGTGTGATCTCTGAGGCGATATATGAGTGGGCTCAAACACTTAGGGAAAATGATAAGACTTAAGAAGAGGGCATACTGAATATGGATGGCCATAGCAGGATTTATGGCCCACAGGCCGCTGGAGTTTATCATATTAAACAGACTGGAGGTGAGGCACAGGCAGAGCTGAAGCAGATGCAACAGTATTGTCTTATGGGCCTTTCTGGCATTATAGACATTAGAAGTAGATGACTTCATAGTAACCATGATAGCAATGTATGTATAGATGATAATTATGCTCACTAATACAAAATACAAAATAATGAATGCCTTGTTTAAAGTAGAATAAATTTGTAGCCGGAAGACATTGCTTTTGATGCAAAACCTTGGCATGGTGAAGTTTGTGTTCTCGAGACTGACAAACAGGAAAAACTGTGTGAATGAGTCTAAAGAGGCCACTGTCCATATCACACCAATGGCCACCCCTGTCCTCCTGGTGGATGCAATGCTAGAATGCCTCAGTGGAAAACAAATGGCAACATACCTCTCCAAAGACATCACAGCGAGGTTGAGGGGTGACATTTTAACAGTGATGGCCGCAACCAGCGTGACAACGATACAAACATAGCTGATCATTCTGACCATGGTCACTGCAAAGATGTACAGCAACATCATCACCAGAAGCTGCAGAGACTCAGTGAGGAGCAAATGACCAAACATGATGTAGCGGGAGGACTCCAGGAGCAGAAGCTTTCTCAGCAAGGCAAACAGCATGACGCCGTTTATGTACAAAAAGAGAAGACATGGCAGCATAGACAGCAGAGCTTTGTAAGGTGTCGGAAACGGCATCATCTGGGCGACTTCTGCTGTGTCATTCATGGCCACAGCTTCATGCAGCATCTGTAAAGGCATGGCACACAAACACATCAGACTGAAAATAAGCATGTTGCCCTGAAACAAAGACAGAATTTTAAGGGGTTAAAAATACTCAAAACAATTAGACAGCATCAATAAATACAAATGTCCAGAACTACATAGAATATATTAAGTTAAAGGCATGGGAAATAGATATATTGTATCTCTGAGACACCTTTCTTACATGTTACATTTCTTACATCGTCTGACTTCATTTGACATTGAAGTTTTGGTGGATAAATTTGAGGAATGAATCAACCTCCAGCTCGTCACATCCTTTATAATTAATCTGTCTTGACCTCATCACCATCACAACCAATCAAAGCTCTGCATTAGTTATGATTTCTTTGAAGGAGAGTTTGACAAGTTGTGTGCTACCAGGGGTGAACGTTTTTTTGTTTATTTACAGTAGCATCAAAATATATTGTTATTTCACATTTTTTAAACGTCAATGCATAGTTTGCCAGAATCCATAGAAATTCTGAGTGGGGATTTCTGAATGGCCATTTATGACCAGTGACCACCTGCAGAGCAAAACTAGTACATACTAAAATGGATTCAAAATCCACTGTATTCCATTTATATTGCAGTCTTTCTTCTACAGTATATACAGCCTATTCAAATGCCCAACACCTGACATGGAATCCTGTCTGGTATCCTGTACCAGAGTCAGTGATGTTACCTACTGAGTATCACCAGCCAGTAACAGCAACACGGTGGGAAGTTAGCCAGCTATCAGAACTACAGAAAAGTGTGATGAAGAAAGGGTGCCTACTAAGCAGTACAACAAGCTGTCCATACCTGAGGCCGTGGAAACTTCCAAACATACAGCACCTTTAAAAACAGAGTAATCAAAGTGCTTTGACAGACAAAGCAAAGACAGGATATTTAGAAAGCAATAACATATAAAGCAGTATAAGATATATATAAATACAGCAAAACAAAGCAAGATAAAGGTAAAAGATTATTAAATCCAGATAAAACAATAAAAATCAATAAAAGTGATAAAACATGATTTAATGACGACATCACATGTAAGCAAGTTTATAAAAATGGGTTTTAAGAAGTGATTTATAGGTATTGATCTGTGGCACTGTATTGAATTACATTATTCAAAGACATTATCTATTGCAGGTTTCTGCTATATCTTCACCCCATTCATTTTTCAAGCTTTGTCTAAAACGTCCAAGTGCAGCATATTGTTTGTTAGGCCCAAAATGATGCACAACATGTCAATTTGCACATCTCATAATGACCTGTGACTATAATTCTCCGGAGGACAGTCATTAACAACACATTAATAATTCAAATATTTTTATTGCACATGATTGCAATATGTTTCTCAATGTGTTGGCACACACATGGAGGGACTATTAAAACCGACATTTCATTCCCTGGAGTAAATCAGGCACATGAAGAAAAACATGTCACCTTCATCATAAAGTTTAGAAAGCTACAACTTTGTTTTCCACTTGTTTGTTTGTTTTAACACTCGTGTTATTAACTGTTCTTCATAATATTGCTCAATTTCATTAAGAATAAGTATAAAAAAACACCCTTTGACTTTTTGCATAATTATTGTTTTCATTGAAGTCAACATTAATTATACCATTTTAATCTTCAACTATAATATGAATGAGATTAGGGCAGTAGATTATATTTTTATTTGATTAGATATTTTTCAGTGACACAATCAACCCCAAGCAATACAAGCAATTGTTTTCGAATCCAATACAGTTCTATTAAATTTGTGCAATAGCAAAATTGTGTAAAGTGCAAATGATTAAGGTCACATCTAACACATCTTTGTTTAAATTTAGATCAAGAAAAGTTCATGACATCAGATAGCTTCTAGTGTGAGAACGTTTACCTTAATCTGGCAAGGTGTTTCAGACCTCCACGCCTGACTCCCTGATGCAGAACAAACAGAACACTGTCTAGTCATGTGTGTGTACACTGTTCAATGAAGAAGAGTTCAAATGTGGAGTGGACCCGAGAATGTAACACGAGATTATATTGCAAAAATCAGTCACATCCTGTCTCAAAAAGATGCAGAAAAACTAGTCCATGCATTTGTTACCTCAAGGCTGGACGATTGCAACTCCCTATTATCAGGCTGCTCCAGTAAGTCCCTTAAAACTCTCCAGCTGATCCAAAATGCTGCGGCACGTTTACCAACAAGAACAAGGAAAAGAGATCATTTTCTCCTATATTAGCTTTCTACTCTGGCTACCTGTAAAATACAAAATAGAATTTAGCATCCTTCTCCGCACCTATAAAGCCCTTAATCTAGAGCACTGCACTCCCTGGATGCAGGGCTCCTTGTGGTTCCTAGAGTCTCTAAAAGTAGTATGGGAGCCTGGATTGTCTGGACTGCCTGCTGCCCGTGTTCTATATGAAAGAGTGGCATGTGATAACTATGTCGCTTTATAAATAAAACTGAATGTAGAAAATCATAAAGTGGGCCTGTGAAAGACTAAAGAAACACAGTAGATCGCATAAACTAAACTCTGGCATCAGCTGTGGTCACTTCTCTTCAAATAACAAGTGACAAGGAGAACTTCTAAACAGCAGTTTAGAGTGAATGTTGCTGGGCTTCACCATCTGCCGTGGCAACAAACGTCCTGCTGTCTCAACACATCAAAGTCCAGTGAAATGTATGCGTGTTATAATGTGTTATACTATCTGCATTGTAAGTAAGAATATAAGGAGATAATAGAACTATAATAAATATATTTGATTTCATCATGCAGCATTATGCATTATTTACACTAAGTTCATTTATTTGTGATGTCATGTTAAATAACCTACCACCTTTAAAATGATCATGATGTCCTTTTAATACACGTACCAAATATACAAGAAGGGGTGACACTTTTTACAGCATCAATCTTTAATCACCGTTTGAATTCAAAAATTACACACACATTACCAATGACGCTCAAAATAAAAACATTAAACCAGGAGAGCATTACATTTCAGAGATTTAAAAAAAAAAAAATTGTAAAGGAAAAGTACAATCAAATCCCAGTGTTCAAATTAAAAAAGGCAAAGTATCTACATAACAAAAGCAACATAATAATAATAACAACAACAACAATAATAATAATAATAATAATAATAATAATAATGTTATATTTTCCTTAATTTGCTGTTTAATTGTATGAGGATGTGGATGAATCTTGAAACATGTCTTCTATGGCTGCTGGCTATATTTCAAGTGAAAACTGGAAATTAGCTGTGGAAAGATTATTACACAAAATCAGACACGTGGATAGTAGATTCCTTTGAAAGGACCAAATAATCATCTTTTTGTTAAACTTTTCAGTCTCCTATAATTGTAAAATATGTAAAATTATTATTATGCTACATATAATCAATAAACTACATTCTATTACTATTACTTACATTCTTTGTTAGGAAATTCACTTACCACAAGTATCCTTCCTTAAACTCGGTGAATTTGTGCCGGACCATAAATGATGCTAGAGCGTCTGCTACCTAGCAACAGATGACACATGACAAAGTTAAAAATCAGAACCTGGATCAAACAGTCCCAACTGAACAAACACACAGAAAACCAGATGTGCAATCTGCATTGTGCAAAGTGACACTACAAAGAACGAGTGTGAATTTTTCATTTGGTGATTTCAAGCTCCTCTTGCATTTTTGGCAGGTTTGGCATATCAGCAAGCATCAGTGTAATTTGGACAATGGACAGTACATATACCCACAGTGTGTGTTCAGGTAAATATCCCTTACTTTTTCAGGTGCGTCCTCATGGACAGCATGACCACACTGGGGGAGGACCTGCATCTGAAACTTCCCTGTGGACAAAGATTATGGATATGTTTGAGATCTGTGCATTCTACAGTGTATGACAACAATCACACTTGGGGCAAAAAAAGGGAAGTATGCATACATCAATTTGTATTCCTTACCTTGCATCTGTCCAATAGTAAGGTCTTTGTCAAGCCTGTCCACTCCTGTACAATGGATTAAGTCATGGGTGAAACTGTTAAGTCAATGGCAAAATAGCTTGGAATAAAACTTGAATAATTTTATTCATCCAAACTGGTTGGCTGCCCTGAAATTCCATCAAAACTGCCTATCCAGATTATTTTGCTGTATTTGGAGTACCAAATGATGTACGTTACCTGCGAGCAGAAGCAGCTTTGGCACAGGGCAGGTGAGAAAGAGTGCAGACAGGCCTCTGAACCAGCCCTCCCAGTATTTTTCTGTCTTTGACAGCTCCACTCGCCAGGTGAAGATGCTTTCCTTTTTTATCTGTATGAAGAAATCAACCGTTTTAGGTACTTTCAACCTCTCACAAACACACACGTTACAAAGGAAAGACAGAGTAAGAGAGATGGGACCTCTTGGTCATCTTCCTTCATCCTTTTCTTGTTAGATTCTTCTTCCACTTCTTCATCCTCTTCCTCTTCTATTATACCTTCACCAATGCTATTAGACACAGCTGGACTGCTGGTTGATTCCTCACACCTGTGAATGTCAGAACAGCGCAAATTAACATACAGTGCATAAAACACAAAACCATGCAGGACTTTATGTACAGATGAGAAACTGAGCAGCCATACTTTTTAACCTGTCCGCCCATCGACACTCGTGCTGACTCCATGTTTCGGATCTGGCCGCTCTTCACACTAAAAGCAAAGGAAAAGAAAAGTTTCAGACGCTTGTGTACAAAAAGCACAGGCCATTAAAATGGGACAATAAAAAAAAAAACATCCTTTCCAAGCAGAAGACTGTCCAAAACATGACAAATGCTATCAACAAGGCTCATATTGGTTTTACTAAATACATTTGGCCCAATCATACTTCCCAGACGTAGCAGTACCACCAAGTATTCCAGGTTTACCTCCACTCAATGGCATTCTCCAGAGATTTAAAGGTCTTTGGCCGACTCCTGAGGAAATTCTGCATACTGTTCAAAGCATCCATTGCTGTACCTGAATGCAGTTAACAAAAGAAAAAAGAACATGGTATTTGGTCAACTAAGAGTCAATGACTGAAAATGATCCATTTTTATCTTGAGAAAAAGGCAAGCATTTACCTTCTACAACGTCAATGACACACAGGCCGAGCAGGGATGGTATATGATTGGCAGTGGCTGTGTGAACTGCAATGGCCCCACCCATGCTGTGTCCAATAATCATGATTGGAGGTGGGTTCTCTCCATAGAGCACCTCCACCACTTTGCCAATATCCCTTTTGAAAGAAAAAACAAGGAAAACCTGTTAACCGTGTTATATTTCTATTGTATGTGTTGGTGTGTTTCTGAGAATACAGTCATCCATCCATTCATCCATCCATCCTCTCACTAGTTGGACGTGCCTGGAAAACCTCTAAAAGGAGGCGTCCAGGAGGCATCCATATCAGGTGCCCGAACCATATAGAATACAGTCTGTTACCTCAAAACTGAGAGTGTATTTAACAATTAAATGGGAATCTATGGACACTGAATTATTTTCTGATTTTAAAGCAGTCATTAATCCAAATGTTAACACCCACAGAAACTCACCAAACTCCCAAACCACTTTCTGAACTGTGAAAGCAGCAAGTACCAAAGCATTAAACATTCCCTGCCTTTAGGTGGGAAGCGCTAGAAATCAAAGCTGACTGTGTGCCTGCCTCAATATGCCCTTAACTATTGACTGTTGCTCTCTCTTGTCTCCCACATTTGTCTGTAAGGTAAGGCTGAATTGTAAAGTTCTCACAAAATGTCATTACTTCACACACAGCAACTTACTTAGCCATCGTGTCTGCAGAGAGATCATCAGGATTTTTCACTTTGGTGTCACCTGCAGGTGATGAGAGAGAAGCAAATTTCACCATTTGTCCCATCTAAGTGACCTGCCAAATGATGTAAGTAGGAGTTGTCCCCTGACCACACGATGTGGGCAGACTTGGCTTCTGATCACTGGTGGGTGGGGATCAAGCTACTTTGGTACAGTGATTTCACTTCTTAATAATTTGTGGTACTGGAGCTGCAATTTGAACAGTAAAATCTGATAAAGGACTTAAGTTATTTTGCAGAAAGTATTAAGTGGCCACTGCTATATTTCATCACCCTACTGTATGTCATTGCAATATTAAGCTAAACTAGAATCTTCTTAACAAACAAAATGAATGTTAAGGATATTTACATTACTAGAGAATGCAAATGATAAGCTGAGAGTATTTGAATAAAGTGGCAAACATATTTTTTAAATCAGCAGCTATGATATGATCATTTCTCAATTTGGGTACACTGCAGTACATTTAACCAGCGCATGACGCATTATTCAAAAGGGGACTGACAATTCTACCCAACCATACTGACAAATCTCCATCAAGGTCTCAACTTCCTAAACTACAAATAAAATATGTCTTATTGCTATTTTTATGTCCTGTGACTACTTTTATTTACCATGAGCTCGAAGGTCCATAGCCACCACCCTGCAGTTGATCCTGCTGAATATGACAGCCTGCAAAGACACATACAGAAACCATTTAAATCAAATAGTGTCCCGCAAATATGCTGAAATAAAAGAACAGCTTCATAAGCATTCCACACTATGCTGGTGTGTATTTTAAACATATGGTTTATCAGAGTTAAGAGGGTACAAAGGTTCTGTAATAATTATAATGCTCACAGTGAACACTGCCCAGGACAGTGCAGAGTGGCCTCCTCCATGGAGCAGGAGCAGCACAGGACCATGGGAACCACTGCAGTAAGTTCTGAAAATGTTCAAGGTTGTCAAGGAAAACCTTACCAGAGCTGTGCAGGAGTCACAAAGTAGATGCTGCTCAAAAAAGAATAAACACTAATTTTATAAACTTATTATCTTCAAATGTCCTATACCACGTTGGAGTTAGATAGCACACTGGTATAAAGAAGTGGCTAAATCTGAAATGACCTGGTTGGATTTGAACGCTCTGGGTGTTTACTACACCAAAGTTTCAATAATTCATGCTGAATTTGTCTCCTGACAAACAGAAGCAGCAGTCAAGGATATATCTTTTCCATTATCATTTTCCACCTCAACATCTTCCATAGTTTCAAAGTACTGACTCCAGGGCAGGGGGGAAAAATCTCTCTTCCGTCCAGGTCTGTATAAAAAGAAAAAAGATAGCAAGCAGGATTATTAAAACACATTGTGCCAGAGATAAATCTTTGAAATGTGTGTCTGTGAAGACAACAAACTGGTTCTGTGATAGTGCAGCTTTTCCAAATGGTCAAATGCTGCAACACTGAAGAGAATAAAAAGCCCATATAGATGAAAGATTATGACAAGACTGGGATATTATAATATAATAAGTAATGCAAGCAGTAATATGCAAAATCCAATCAAATATTATTCAACAAGACCAAACCACATGCCACAACTTCACTGTTCTACTCAGCCTCATTCCTTCTCAAATCTTTATGTCTTTACCTCAAATATGTACAAGCTGAGTTTTTCTAATGGCTGTCACTGTCAAAGTATGTAATATATGGGTACATCTCCCTACCCAAAACATGAACTTGTTTATGCAACCATTGTAACGTGGTGATGTAAACAATATATAAACAGGCTGTAACCAGCCCTGACTTCACTACACAGGCTGTGTAAACGGAAACTGAAGGTGAACCTGTTTACAATCAAATCTAACCCATTTTTGGAGACTTAATGTCATATTATTGAGCTCATTATCTTCAGACACTGCTTTTGGTGTGTCATGGTTGCGTACATATCTAAGCTAATGTTAAGGCAATGGATACTGTCAGATAAAACTGAGTTTAACTTAAAAATACACAATGCTCATGTTGTGCTAGTAGATAAATCAAAAATGTTCACATATAACATTACATTGAATGTGCACGGTTGGTCAAACCTCTGGTAGCAACAGCTAGCTTAACTAGCTAATGCGCTCACTTCAGCTGCGCTGTCCTTCCACAAACTGATAAAGGTCCAGATGAACAGAGAAACTGGTGTGATATTATGAGATGTAACATTAGACAGCCAGCAGCGCTAACAGTCGGTATTAAGGTGATAGCTAAATAACTCACCCCATTTTCATTTTGGAGCCGGACTGAAAGCCACCAGCCATAGGGGGTCTGGAAGCTAACAAGTTTAAATGCAACTGTTTCTCCATGTTGTCGAAAGCGGGTGCGGTCTCTGTCAGGAACGCTTTAATGTGCCCTTCCCTCTTTGTCGCAGCATATGATTTTCTTCGACACCTGCACTGACGCTAGCCAGGCATCGGACAAATGTCGGCTAACGCTAGCTTACTGCGTTAGTCTGACAAGCTAACGGCTAACACTCTTCTTCTGCTGTTGCTGCAGCTGTGATTATTTTGAGTCGGCCTCTTCTTCCTTGGTTTTGCCTCCTTGTAGGTTAACACGGACCGTTTAAAGCATTACTGCCATCTACCGGCCAAGAAATCACCTACCTACAATACACCGGTGGTTTACAAAATGTTATTGTTTGTGCGCTTTAACATGAAAGTGTTCAGCAGTTCAATCAAAGATCAAAATTATTTTTATTTTTAAAGTAGAGGCTTCAATGGTGAGTTATGTCCATCATGGTAGATTGAAAGACTCAATGTGACACATCTCAGGAAATTTCATTTTGGTGTTTACATTTGAATGAAAAGTTGTTCTCAAAATGAGCAGAGCAAAAATGATATAAAATAAAACATGGCCACTATAGATTTAAGGCTTACAACTAACTGTATCTATGTACAAATTGTGTTTTTAGAAGACTTAAATTGGAAATTGTCCTAAACAAAGCAAATAATTGTAAAGTTACTGGAGATTGAGACAGATGGTTCATATTAAAGAGAAATGTATCATATTTCCAGGTTATCACATCTAGAATTTAGTAAATGGCAACTAATTGCGATTTACATTCAATTATTATGTCCCAGGCCATATTGAGCCTGAGTATGAGACTTTTTTAAATGATTTAATAATATGCACGATGCCCAGGTCTTTTAAAATACAAGCTTTCCACAGGTCCTCACTTAAAGCCCCAACATTGTAAATTCTAAAATGTACATCCAGGACACAGTTAAAAAAACTGTAAATATGCCACATAAATGAATATCTAAAAGGCTAAAACTCTGCAGCTTTGCCATTCAGTCAGACACCACAGAAAGTGATTTCAGTAAATATCACAACCTCAACCAGAAAGGCTTCTGGTTTTATAGTTGTTTGCAAGGAAAACCTGCACAGTCTCGGCCATCTATTGCACAGAATTGGTCATTATTTCTTTAAATCAGGATATTGTACAGCTCAGAAGAGTGTTTTTGATGTTGGTGACCTCTTGAGAAACATCCAATAATAGTAATATTAACAAATAACAAACAAACAAAATATTATTCAAAGTTGAGCAATTTATATAGATGTTAAAACATGCCTAGAAGAGATCTTTAAAGTCCCTAAAATTGATTGGATTTGGTATCTATCAAATATGTTATAAAATCAACTGAGCTTGAAAACAGCAATTGAATTCTTAATTTACAGTCATGCTGGTTCAGTGTCATTTTCTTCATCCCTTACTTAAGAATTAGTTCATATAACGTTAGGACAGAAGTTCTCATACATATGGTTCTGTGAATGAAGACATGGTGGGCCAATTGTGTCCTCCACTAACCCTTAAGTGACGCAGGGGCTTCCTTTATTTATAGTGTAATGGAGATTAGCTATTTCACAGCACTAATTCAAGGTTCATGGTATTCAAAGTGCAGAGAACATTGCGATGACGGGAGTCTGCCTGCTCAGTTTCACTTTCAGGGGCTGTAAGGGACGTCACTCTAGGCTGGTTGAAGCTGGACCAGGAGGTTGTTTACTGGTCTGAGTGTGTTCAAAGGTTATTCACACAATGTTCTCAAGGATCTGTTTTTAGCTTTGGGTCAAGAAAGCAGGTGGTTTTGTGAACCGTTCTTGAGGTTGCTGGGTTTCAGGTTTAACCAATTTCCATCTCTGCTTTGAAAAAAATGAAAGAAAATGCAGCTGAAATACTTGAAATTGATAATTGCCATTAATCCATTTGTCCAAATAACTGTGCACTGTGTAATTGCATTTTCTTTGTATATTACCAAAGTATTAAAATGTAAGTAATAACAAATTATTTTATTTCTGCTGTATGCTTTCTTTAAAAAGAGCATACTACTACTACTACAACTACTACACCTACTAATAACAATAATACTAATACAGCTTAATAATTAAAATAATTGAAAGATTAACTCATTCAAAAGGTAAATATAATCAAATTAAAATGACAAAACGGGCATACTATGCATGTAAAAACCTCCTCATGCAAGTGGTGCCAAAATCCCAACCAGCAGCCCACATGAGGGCCTTAACATTTACTTCCATTTATGGCCACTTTGATAGTAAAAATAGTAGAAGTAGAAATACTGTATTAGTGGAAAATGTGTCAAAGGTCATTTGCAGAGGCACAACCTTGTACACAAAACAACTTAAGGGGTTTTAGGATACATGTCGAATGGAATATGAGCGATTTTTATCTGTACACAGTAATGTCTATACATTATTGAAGTACTCACACATACTGGTGTGCATGTTACAATGCAAAGTAGCAATACATTTTTGGCAATATAGAACAACATTCTGTCACCTGTAACAGCAGGTGAAACATGAGGTACAGTATGTAGAGGAGCAGAGTCAACCGCATTTGACGTAAGCTTGCTGGTGCCATGACTTGGAGCTTATATAGAGCGTCATATGCGCGTCCATGTAGAGGCATGCAACAATCTACCGACGAAGTGTTTCCCCTCTCCAGCACCTTCCATTCTGCATCCGGTCCTTACTTAATACAGATTGCATACAGATGCTACGTGCATCCACACACCCACGTTCATTGTATGGATTGGCTGCGAAGCATGGCAGTTCCTTCCCCTGGAACATTTCACAACTTTATTTCTTACGGGGGAGGAGGGATGAGAATGAGGGAAAAGAATGTAGTGTAAATGTAATTCACCACAGTACTCTTGTCAGCTAGTCAAATGCCCCATGAAAACGTTTAGGGAATCCAGACAGGCATCTCTGTCTGATTGGCCGCATTTCCCAACCAATAGAAACATGAGGAATGCTCCGTGATGTCATTGTAGTAATGTGAGCTGGATTGTCCATGTGCTAAAGTTGAAATTCTATGTAATCTCCAAGCTCTGGAGTTAAAACTTGAAAAGAATTGTCATTATATTGTCAGCAAGTACATTTTACAGTGAAATTATCTATGAAATGATATGTTTATATGTGCTCATAGAGTATGAGTCCATAACAGGCTACCATAATGACTCTGTTAGGAGCAGATCAACAAGTGATCAAATATCCGACTGTGTCTCACAGACTCTGGTAAACATGAGATACACATGACAGGTGTATATATCTTGTCAGGCTGCCCTGCAGTCATGTGCAAAAGGTGCCTATAAATTCAGGATCTTCATCAACTGAACTCACACAGCATGAGAGGAGCGCGCTAAAGGGACTAACTGCCTAAAGGATTCCACATTCTTTCCACTGCGCTGGATTATAACTTCCCTGGAAAACTATTTAGGTAAACATTTACATGGAGATAAGAGTTTTTTTTTTAACAGGATGCCCCTTTTTTATGGGTTCAGACTCTAAATCTAAATCTTTAAATTATTTAAATGTTTGCATGACTGTCTTTTGTGCCTCTGGTCTAAAGGATAGTGTATCACTCAGGTATCATAATGAAATGCATGAAACCAACAAAACAACTTCTCCTTGGATCACAAGTACATGATAAATGCTTGATTTTTCAGTGAGTGGTGCTATGCTGGCTGGTTCGGAACAAACACAGTTAATGGCCCAAGGCATTCCCACTACAGAACCACGTCCAAGGACTAGTGTACTTCTCGAGGAAACTTGAAGTTTCTCTTTACCCTCGCTTATAGGTATGCACAATGTTTAGCATGGACACTTCAAATATTAGTACCCTCAGTATTACTAGTACAATCAGGTTTATACCACAGTTACTCTAGGTGTGTAGATGTTATAATCAGAGCAATTGAAGATGATTAAATGTCATCATCCAAAGAGAAAATGTGAACAGTTATATTCTGTGTGAGTCTGTCTTGCTGTAATGATTTTCTTTGGTGTGTGTGTGTGTGTGGTGTGTGACATACACACTTGGAAATTAACATTAAGAGCAGAAATTTCCATTTTCTTCATCACCCCAGGCGTAGAAATGGTTGGCATGAAACCCAACGACTTGGTGCCCTCTGTGGCAGTTAAATTCTTCGGCGCTGGCACTGCAGCCTGCATTGCTGACCTCGTCACATTTCCACTGGATACAGCCAAAGTCAGACTACAGGTCAGACACAATGTTTAACGAGGCGTGACACATTTTAACTTTAGATTTTGTTCCAAATATATAGAATCAAAACTTGCACCAACCTGCTATTAACAATCCTTTAATGACTTCATATTGCCCAGATTCAGGGAGAGTCTCTGAAAGCTAAAGGGGCCAGTGCCATGAAGTATCGGGGAGTGTTTGGCACCATCACTACCATGGTGCGCACAGAGGGGGCCAGTAGTCTTTACAATGGACTGGTGGCTGGACTCCAGAGGCAGATGAGCTTCGCCTCTGTCCGAATTGGTCTTTATGACTCCATGAAGCAATTCTACACTCGAGGCACCGAGAGTGAGTTTCATAACTTAAGCATCACACAAGGTTGTTTCTCTCCTAATGCTTCACTGTGACTAATATATTCATGCTGCACAGGCGCTGGGATTGTTACCCGTCTCATGGCTGGCTGTACCACAGGAGCCATGGCTGTGGCTTTTGCACAACCAACAGATGTGGTGAAGGTGCGTTTCCAAGCCCAGGTACGACTGGCTGACGGTGGGCGGAGATACAACAGCACCATAGAAGCCTACAAGACGATTGCCCGTGATGAGGGAGTGCGTGGTCTTTGGAAAGGTGCTTGCCATTTTTACTTCAGATTTGAAAACAATTGCATTACATTTATTTCTTATCCTAAAAAAACACTGGTTTTGAAGTAAATATCAATTTCTTAACCTCTAGGTTGTATGCCCAACATCACCCGTAATGCCATTGTAAACTGTGCAGAGCTGGTGACCTACGACATGATCAAAGAACTCATCCTGAAATATGACCTAATGACAGGTGAGGTGGCAAAGCAAACTAATTACTGCAGAAACTGTAGATATCAGTCCAATTTTTTACATATTCAAATCTCAAATATTGTGGAAGGACGTGACTTAGCTTCTATCCTCCTACAGACAACCTGCCGTGCCACTTCACTGCTGGCTTTGGTGCAGGCTTCTGCACGACAGTAGTGGCTTCTCCTGTGGATGTGGTCAAAACAAGGTTCATGAATTCAGGGACAGGCCAGTACAGCAGCGCCATCAGCTGTGCTCTCACCATGCTGAGACACGAAGGAGCCACAGCCTTCTATAAAGGGTAAACACACACTTACAAAACAGTGAACGAAATAGCAACAAAATAACCTGCTTGGGACACTTTTTTACTTTTCTTTTCGTCGTCTCCTTCAGGTTCATGCCTTCATTCCTGCGACTGGGGTCATGGAACATTGTGATGTTTGTGACGTATGAACAAATTAAAAGAGGTATGTCCAGGGCACAGCACTACTGGGAGTCGCCGTTTTGACCTCATCGCTTGTCAGGCTGTTTCTTCAGACAGAACTGCACAGACACGACGGCCTAACCTTCACCACTATGCAGTGGTGTCCCGTGGTTGCAAACGGAGACCTGTGAGTGGGCTTCATAAGAAGAAAGCTCAGATGGTTTGGTCACATTGCCAACATGCGTTACAAGAGCTCACAAGTTATTAAGACTCATGTTGCAAAGCTGTAGCTCTTCGACTTCCTGAAGGAGCACACACTTCGAGGGCATCGCTGCATGATTCAAGGATTCATGTATAAAGAAACATTTCATGACTGCCTACATCCTTGCCACTGTCGCCTAGTGCTTGCTCATGGTGGAATTGTTGGGTCTGTACATATAGAGCTAGCTTGGACTTACTCTATATTAACAAGTGCTATGAGATAACTCTGTTATGATATAGCGCTATATAAATAAAATTGACTTGAATTGAATTGAATCACAAAAATGCTTATTCAGGTGTAAAAGACGGATGTGAAAGGGTAGTTCCAGAAGGTTACGTTTTTATCTCTTATCAACACATATACTAGAACCATGATCAGCTGGCTGTTACCTAACTTTGAAGATGGATTTTCATGTTTACAAGAATGAACTGTACAATACTATGAATAATGTTATGGTGTAATTTTGCTATCTAGGGTAGGTTATCCATGAAAGCAATACAGATGGAGTCTGGCGACACAGTGACCATTTCTATGCCCCGTACGTAGCCTTCGTATTGATCATTGTTTGTGCATGTGGTCAGGGGTTTATAGGTTAATCTATGTGCTTCTTATTGTAAACAACATGAGTTATCGCCGGTCGATAAGTCAGAAAGATGTTGTGCACAAAATGAATAAATGAAGGGCCATTTTTTTTCTTTGTCCATTATTGAATTTTACTGCACCTTTTTCACCCAACCCTGGAAAACACTTTAGTGTGATGAAATAGAAAAAAAGGATCATAGAGTAACTGAGATAAAGCAAACTGATCAAATAATACATTTCTTCACTGTTTCTGTGTATTCATATTTGATGAAAAATTTAAAAAACTGATTTAGGAAAGACACCAAACCATGGCTTCAAAGCATGTATTTGTCAAGAAAATATAAATTAATGTTCATAACTATGTTTCTACATAACCCAAGTGAGCCTGCCTCCCGCGTAGCATAACATAATAGGTCATATATCTTTGGAGGTTACAAGACTTAAATACTGACTTGACCAATGTCCTCCTACCCTGTCCTTTTTGAATTATCAGTCCAAAAAGAAAAATCAGTGGCTACTTCAGATTGGAAAGGTGTTTGTCGGTGTTGGTGTTTCAGCAGGCGGTGTGCCCTGAAAGCAGAGGTGTGAAATGAGCCAACTTCCGACTAACTGACAAAGAAAGCAAGGTTCTCTTCTTGCACTGGACTGCTGAATACATTTTTTATTTTATTTTTTTTTGGTTTAGCAGGCTTTCGTTAGGTCTGGGATATTTCCAGAATCATCTGCAGCTTCAGTGAGATGTGTAGTCACGAGGCCATCACACAGCTATATGTGCAGGCCGGGACAAGACGTACACAATCATTCATTCATAACATTGCAATATGCAATCCATTAATGAAGTTAAGTACTTTGTTTTGTTACTCAGTTCCCAAGGCCTGCATTTGTAAGAGGCAATGTGGGCAGTACCTTTCTACTATAAAGACAACAGGCTAATCTAGGTTGGCATAAATCATTTAATGTTCTTTTATATTACTCGTCATGTAGGTACAGCTCCGGACATTGCACGAAATACAATGGTTAATTGCACTGAACTGGTGACATGATTTCATCAAGGATACACTTGTCAAGTCCACTCCCCCTGACAAGTAAAACATTGGCTGCAGTGTTACATGATGCAGAGGCATGATACAAGTGTATTTCTATTTGGAGCAGTACCTTTCAGCCTTTACTCCACAGATAATCTACCCTGCCATGTTGTATCAGCCTTTAGTGCGGGGTTATGAACAATCGTGAGTGCTTCTCCAATTGAGGTGGTCAAGACAATATACATGAACGCTGCTCTAGGCCACTACAGTAGTGTCCTCAACTGTTCTACTGCCATGATGACCAAAGAGAGACCTCTTGCCTTTTATAAGGGGTAAGTATTGACTGCATGGACAATATTGAAAGGATTAATGATCATGTTGTTTTTCTGTGGGGTTTTTTGCTCTTGGTGGTGATGTGGTGATGTTTGTAACATATAGCAGCTGAAACGGGCCATGATGGCAGCAAATCACAATCAGTATTTCAAAGCCAGAGCTTGTTTGATCAGTTGCTTCCTCTCAGCGGAGAGCTTCTCGGGAAACTGGATGTCAAAAGTGATGATGAGGTTTCCTCTCTGGGAAGGATCCTGGGACAGCGGCATTCCCTCTCCAGTCACCACTTTTTTGTACGCGGGGCTGATGTGTCATGACAAACAAATCAGAGACAGGAAAATGGTAACTGATGCAGATGAAACCCAAAAAATATCCTTTTAGAAGTGTACAGTTTATCTAAAGTGCTTGAATGTCTTATCATCTCTTCCTGTTCTGATTTAAGAGTGCATACAAAATACAGAATTATACATGAATGTTTAGTATTCTACTTTGGCCACAGTAAAGGAAGGCACTTACTGCACAATGTCATTGATGGGAACAGTGAGTTGCCTGCCATCTAGCGCCTTCACATTTACAGACAACCCAGTCAAGGCCTGTGGGAAAGGTTAAGTGTTTTAAACCAAATCTTTAAGAGTATGATTAATAATCAAACCCATTATTTTGGCTCTCATTAACATGACTCACCATCTCCAGAGAGATCTGGGCCTTGTAGATCAAGTCATTGTTCTGTCTTACGAACAGAGGATGAGTCTTCTGTTGAACTATGAACACAATATCTGCAGGGATGCGGCCTGGCCCCTACAGGTAACATTTTTCAAGATTTTTTTTAAAAGATTAAGATTAGGGTTATGTAGTCAGGCTCTTTCACAAAAAGATGTACATAATGTGCATAGTTTGTTAAAGAATAGCTTTTGTGCAAATACATTGTTTTGACCAAAACTGACCAAATCATATCAAGCGCAATATAAGCTTAAAGGAGATCAAGAACTAAGTCCCTTGTTACTATGTAGTTTTATTCATGTTAGCATGTGTGAGCTCCTTGCACATGCTCCTTGAAAGAGATCTGCTGAGGCCACCTGCTGGTGACAATGCAGCAGTGGAAAGTATAACCCTTCACACACTGAAACTATTAATGCACTTTCCCAGAAACATTCTTTACTTACTCGTTCATATCAGACCATTACTGCCTAATATCTTGATCAAAACATTCTGTGGTGAACTGCTTGAGCAAGTTTCGAGTCATGTTTCATCAATACCATCTCAAACACCAAACATAATTACAATATGACTTGTAGAATTTGAAAAAAAAAATCTAATACAAAATGATACATTCAGACCTGCTAAAAAAACAAACACATTCAGTTTTAAGTAAATTAATAATTCCTGTATGATTCCCAAGCATTTATCCTTCTCTAACAGAGATGCCTACAATGTGACTATTTTCACTATTCCTTGTGCTTATTGCACAAAGTTGCACTATTACAGTCTCTGCAAAAATGTATATACTTCAGACCCTGTACAAAAGGGATATATTTTGTGTTTCTCATCTAAAATTGAACATACTGGTATATTGGGCACTTGCTAGACTTCCCATGCAAGGCATACGACACACTAAAAGCTGGTGCTTTATATAGTATATCGTATATAATGAAGTCCCACTAGCTGAGAAATCAGCTCTATGGTGCAACAGAAAGTTGGGTAAATCAGCAACAGGGACGGCACAAGCCAAAATTATAGCCATAACACACATTCTTGTGAGAAATAAAGGAACAGCGGAGACTATGAGTAAGTCGTACCTTACTTGGAACCAGGTTAAGTCATTGTTGAAAAAAGTAATACAGATTTTCATCTTTGGGTTTAAAAGGATAAAAATAAAACATCATACCAACTTCAGAGAGAGTTCACCCTCCTATCACATGGCTACACTGACATCAGGTGATCAGATGAGTTATTAGTGACCATTATTGCAGTGGACTTAAATCTCAATAGAAAATGGTGTTGTATAGCTCTTTTACCTGATCTCCCTCTTTGGGGAAAATGATTTTTGTGCCTTCTTTCCATCCGGGCTTCACGTCTATAGACAGGATCTTGTCTTTGATACTGGATGTGTATCCATCTTCAAGCATAACCTGTTAAACACATGAATGCAAAGACCTTGGACCTTGTTGTGATTGATTAGTCAGATCTGTCCTCTGAGTGTCCACGAGGAGTTCTCGGTCGAATCTAATGAACGTGTGAATGATTTAAACACCTCAAAGGTGTGGGAGGGGAAAATATTGTTCTCTCACATACTGTAGCTCTTACCCTGCGAGATATCTTAATCTTTTTTGTGCATCCGTAGAAGAGATCATCCAGGGACAAATTAAGGTCTCTCTCTATGTGAGAATCTTGCGTCTTCACCACTCCTGGTTGTAGGCCGCCGAACTGAAGTGGTATTTCATTTGTATAGAAGTCTAGCAAAAATAAATAAATATAGTTAATGCAACTTAGTATGAAATTTCAATTCACATTCACCGTATGGTCTGCTTTTTCTCACCTGCAAATGGGTTGTCACCTCCAAAAAACTGTCTGAATGTTTTGTCTGGGTTTTTATGGTAGACATATTTAGACGACCAAGCCCCACTGCTGCCAAACTCAGGTGGGATACCACCTTTTAGACCCTCCTCACCAAACTTGTCATAGGTTGCCTTTTTTTGAGCTGTCACAAAGAACATAGATATTAGTATTATAGACCCACACTGCCAGTTCCTATGTCTCAATACTGGTATGGATAAAATATTGGCATTTTGGTAAAAGGTGGATCATATTATAGATTCAGTCAGATGATGATTTCAAATAAAATGTATATGGCCCGTAGCTTTGTATTAGAATAAGTACACTCACACTGTACATTACGTTATATTCATATTTTGTTGAGATGATTATCACTTAATAAAATAAGCATTCAATTATTTATAGTATAGTTTCCTCTCAATATTCAGAAGAACATCTCACATACCTATAACGTTTAGCATTGCTTAATAATTAGTTCACCTTGAGACATATGCAAGGACAGATAAGTTAGCACATTATTTAAACTATTCCTATTGTTTTGATCCTATTTGAATTGTGTGATCATCTTAAAACTCGCTGATTTATCACTTTTTGCTACTGTAATAACCTAAATGTCAGGTTCTGCGATCAGCAAGCGGACCTTTTAGCAGCGCATGCGCCCCTGGAACAGCTGCCTCTGCGTTGGTGCTGTAGCATTTGGTATTGATTTGGTGCTGTAGCATTTGGTATTGATTTGGTGCTGTAGTGGCCGAACATAGAAACACAGCCTTCGTGACTGGCTGCAGTAACTGCGGATCCATCATGTACTCACGGTCGCTCAGAACATCGTAGGCTTCGCCCAGCTGGCTGAATCTCTCGGCGCTTCCGGCCTCTCTGTTGCTGCTCGGATGAAACTTCGACGCAAGGCGTCGATATCTAGGTGTTAAGAGGAAAACTGTGGCTGTAAAACACAAAATGCCTGATTGAAAACATGTGCAACTTGGCTGGTATTTTGACAAAAACGTACGCCTTTTTTATATCTGCGTCTGTCGCATTTCTGTTTATTTCCAGCGTGTCGTAGTAATCGCTACCCATTATGGAACTGTAGTTAGGCCTAAATTATTACAATACGTTCAAACTATTTAAAAGGGAAGCTCAGTGTGTCCACACGCTGTGTGTGTGAGAAATTTAAGACACAGAGCAGCGGTTGTTTAGCTTGGTTTCCACGGTAACGGCCTTGGAAGACTCTCGCGGGACTTGCAATAAAGGCTTAACCAATCTTTATGACAGGAGCTGCTGCTGCTTCTTCTTCCTCTTGTAGTTTTACGGCGGTTGGCATCCATTTGGCGCACTACCGCCACCTTCCACTCCGGAGTGGAACAGACAATAGACTCAATATCTACATCCCTCTATCTGCTCAGGTCTCCCAGTCCTGTGACAGGGATCCGCACACTGTTCAAAAAGGGTTAGAATTCTGACTTAATTGTTTAGAATTCTGACTTTTTCCATTCAGACTTTTTTGTTTAAATAAAAAAAAAAGTCAGAACTTTAAAAAAATTTTAAATGTGGCCCCAATCCTCTTCCATGTGTGTTCATGTTTGAGAAAAATACAATAAAGTTATAATTTTGTGTCTTATTGCTGGGTATCAGTGGAAAGGTAAGCACTGTTACTGGCTTACAATATAGCCCAAATCTTGCCTCGTAAGAAGTTTTTCCTGCTGTGCATTGGTCTCAAATTGTTTTAATGTTTATATCTGTACTGTCTTCTTTTCAATAAGACACTGATGAATTCCAGCAACGGTGACAAGTGTATTTTTATTCTTTCATTTAAAACCATTCCAGGCAAAAATGTTCATGACTACTATGCTATACAAATCGGACTCTCCTCTACAAGTTCACACAAAAATTGCACGGTATCGTCAGTATGATCAAATTGCCATCTAGATGTGGCAGAGGGAACAGCAGACACTCTACTGATTCAGTTAAAGGTGGGTGCATATTTTATTAGTGCTCCAGGACTCATACCTGAAACCAGTGAAGATATTAACAGCCATAAAAAAAGAAACATGAATCCAGTACAAATAAATATTACAAGTCATTGTGGATTAAATACACATGTAGAATAATCACTAACAAAAGATCAACGTCAAAAAATAAAAACAAGCAAAACAGTCATGTGTTCATAAAACATCACAAACTTAACTAGATAAACCCAAAGTCAAGGAAGCCCTCTACAATTAAACTCCAAAAGGCATACATCTCCATCTCTAATGTGTATGATTGGTTTTATGATTATGACTCTTAATATATGAGAAACTTCTCAAACACTAACATAAAAGAAATAGTTTTAATCTATGACAGCTGTAGTCTTTAGAAAAAAAAAAAACCACAATCAAAAGATCTATCCAAATAAAAAGGTAATAGAAAACGGAATCCAAGATAAAAATAAACCATCTCGAGGGACAAGGGTGAGAAGAGAGGAAGGACGGTAATGTGAACAGGTGTAGTAATAGTGTTGCTTGTGTAGTAGTCGTGTCATGTGTTTGTGCTGGTCTGACCGTTCAGTAGTGCCGGACGGTGTGTTGACTTGTCATATGACACTGGTACATGCTGGGAGAACTGTGGCTCTGCTGGTACAGGCACTACAAAGCACACTCAAGTTTAAGGTAGCCACTTCCTACGTCAGCTGCATCAGGGCTGTACAGTATCAGGGCTGTACGTGTCGACACAGACATCCCAATTGATTTACTTAAAAGGAAACTTTGCAACGGTTTCCACAGCCAGACAGAAGAAAAACAGTCCGTTGATAAAAACTCATGAATGAATCCTTGTCAATCAACTGCAACAGCTCACATTATTTTAATTGACGACTGCACAAAACATGAACATTGTGCTTAAAGCAATATTTAACTTTTTAAAGAATATTTCTTACACATACCTTGATTTAATGTGTTAAAACACATTTTCTTTCTTTCAGTTTGGTTCAAAAAGTCACCATTTGACACACAGCAACGTGACTCATTAATCTACTGCAGTCATCTTTGTTTGAAATGACAGAAACAGATGTGAATACCGTTTCAAAAACATGTGCGTTACAGTGCAAATATTCGATTTAAGTGATTTATGACTTTCAGAGCGTTCAGGTGAGAGAGCTGGTTTCCACAATGGCAAGGTTAACGGATTTAGTGTTCTTTCAGGCTGGGGAACAGAGGCGGGTGAAGTGCAGGAAAAAATGACTGGATATGAGAAATATTTAGCAATGACATAGGCCTGCATTAACAGGAACAGGCTCCCTCACTGACAGGAACCTCTGGTGGCTTCTCCAGCTTAATGTCAATCACTGAAGGGTTTAGGAGTTAAGGATGACCACAGAACGGGAGAAATGCAACTCTAAAATGTACATGAGAGGTTGTTAGAACTAAACTGTAAACTTGACAACTGCTTTCCAGGCTTCAGTTATTAGAGATACAAGTTTAACGTTTTGTACATATGTAGCAAATTGTTATACTTTTTTTTTTTTTACTGCGGTACATGATTGTACATTTGAATCAACATGTCAGTCATTGTGTGAGCTCACAGTTGACAAGTTCCCCACACTGCATTTCAAAACAAAACATGATCTTTCTCCACAGATTTTCATTTATGTCCCTTTCGGGTGACATTTTGTAAAAGCTGTATCATAAACTTGGCACAGAAAATCTGAATATACTTGGCAATTTGAATCCATTGTAACTAGCAAGCTGACTGTGGCCTACAGGTGGAAAAATAGATTTTCAGTAGAGTATTTCTTTAAGATTATAACCAGTAAAATAGTCAGTGAGTTGGAGCACAATAGTGCCCTCACTGGTAAAATAAATCTAAAGGGACACATGGGTTAAACAACAATAGCTTGCTGTCACAGTGCTGCACGGGATTTTCTGGAAGGGACTATCCATGTGACACGACATAAGAGAGCAAGGAGACCTCCTGACTGCTATCTGTCATGTCAAACACAGACACTGACATGTACACAAAGGATACTGTCCTCTCTACTCTTGTCCTGTGTGGTATCCATGCCAGGCAGGGCAGCTGCCACACGACGGAAAAGCTGGAGGGAAAGAGAACCAGATGTATTCTGTCAGACAAGAAAATATACACAAAGCATGACAAAATTAAAAGATTAAATCAAGACAGCATGCTGTGTATATTCCCATAACATGATTCATGGGTCACTTGAAGCTCGCACAGAGGAAGACGCCCACCAGAGTTTTTCCCAATTTGATTTGAATTTAGCAACATGTGTCTGAGCGACTGCAAGGCCATATTTCTGCAAGTGGCTTGGAAACAGGGCGCAGTTGTGCCTTATGGAGAACTTCCATTGACAGAGCTTGGAGGATTTTAAGTGATTGATTCAAATGAATTTTAGGGACAGTGTTGAATGTATGATGATGCTAAACATGCCTAAATGGCATCACATAGAACTAGACTTGACACACATGCAGATTTCACAGCAACAAAAACACTGCTACTATGCTAATCAGCAGAGTGGGGAGCATTGCTTTGCAAACCCTGGCCCACCTGTAGGGCTGTATGATGACAGGTTGGCCAATATAAATCATTACTTCTAGCAAGTGGGAGAGCTTGGAAAACAAATCCACAGACCTCACTTTCGACTAGAGGAAGCCGATGTTCAAAAGCACACCTTTATGCACGCATGCGAGTGTGAAACAAGCCAGTCACAGGAGGTCGTGAGCACTATGAAAACCCCCCCCCCCCAGCCCCCCCACACACACACAAGGTGCACACGCTCTACCTGTTTGACATTGTAGCCTGTCTTTGCACTTGTTTCAATAAACAGAACATTCATCTCTTTCGCTCTCTGTTCTCCCTCTTCTGTGGTTATCTGTCTGTGATGACGAGTCACCGCGTACAACACACAATCACCCACGGGGACACGCACATATCGCCACAGACATCGACAAGAAGACAAGGGGGAAAACAAAAAAAGAATACAGAGTGTGATTATGTTTCAGTGGATTAACAAGCCGTGCCCCTTCCTGCTGCTACTGCCACCTTTGCTCAAGACCAAAAGTCATCCAGTAGAGCTTCAGGCTCAGCTCCACAACAGGCTTTAAATTTGGACAGGAAATGGCTGGTTTACAGCTTACAAAGTGTCTTTTTTTAAAAGGCCTAAATTAACGTAGGATGACTAAGATTTTATTTTATTAGAATCCAACTCCCAAAAACCTTTGATTTTGGCAGGCAACCTTTGGGAGGTGGAGCCCAGGAGGCAGTGCCCGCAGCATGGCTACAGAGCACGACTCGCACACACTCTTACCTGTTTTACGTTGTAGCCCGCTTTCGCACTAGTCTCAATAAACATTACATTTAGTTCTTTGGCTTTCCGCTCACCCTCTTCAATAGATACTTGCCTGTGGCAGATAAGGGGGATTAAGAGATGCACAGCGAAAGTCATCGCACAACTTACTTCATTAAACAGGTGGATAAAGTGGATCACACAGTAGACATTCACAGATTAAATGATCAAAACATCACAGCTGACAACTAGCAATTTATTTCTGCGCTTGATATGTCAAAGATTAAATAATCAGTATCTTCAAACAATGTGGGCTGAAAGAAGGCACATGGAATGAAGCAAAGTCAATCAGAGCACTGAAACTTACCCTGATGCCGCCTCATAAATGGCCGAGGAACTCAGTATTGACAGGCAACAGCAACAATCAATGACTTCATTCATATGCTCTTAATGGAGGGAGCGCAATCACATAGAGGCAGGAAGAGGGAGGAACAGATTACCTTTTGTCTGCAAGGTCTGTCTTGTTTCCCACCAACATGATAATGACATCACTTCCTCTCTCTGTTCTCACATCATCAATCCATTTTGTGGTTTGCTGGAAGGAGTTGACATCTGAAAAAGAGACAAGGGAGAACCAGGACGCAGAGCATCAGTATTCAGGAGATGACAAGACTCAGCTGTGAAAACAGGCAGGTTTGTGACAGGAAGACAATAAAGACGTAGAGCTACAAGTAGTTCATGTCTTGACTTGATACTTTTGGAATTATAGGACTTTTAAAATGAAAAACAAATTCTGCAACAAACTTATAACTGTTGTTAGCATTTAAGCAGATTTGAAGACACTCATACTGAACATTAAAAAACACAGGGCACATAACAGAGGACAAGGCAAATGTCTATAAAACATCCGAGTGCACAGGTGATCCACCTACTTGTGATGTCGTACACTACGACAGCAGCAGCGGAGTCTCTGATGTAACTTGGAATGAGGCTACGAAATCGCTCCTGCCCCGCTGTGTCCCACAACTGCAACCTGATCTGTGGGGCAGGAAGGGGAAAGGGATGGGAGGAGAAAGAAAAAAAGAAGAAAAAAAACCCCCCAGAAGGGATGAAAATAAAATGAGAAAAAAAAACAAGGTCAGAAATGAGGTAAGTTATGGCGACAAAAAGCAAACTGAAAGAAAACTGAATGAAGTCAGACAAATGAGAAAAGATAGAGAGAGGACAGAGAGAGCGTAGCACATGCAGGCAGTGAAGGAACACTAGAGAGAGAGGCTGGGCCTGGCGAGCGAGCGAGAAATAATCACCCTTCACTTGTCACCAACCCTCCTCTCTTGATCAAGTAAGGTGTTTAATTTCAAAACAGGAATGAAGAGAATACATGGAAGGGTAGGAGTGAGAGGAAGAAAACTTGTATTGAGGGGAGAAACAAGCAAAGGAAAGAAGGATGATTCCAGGGGGGCACAGCATCCAGCTCACACTTGGAAGGCAGTACAAATGCTGTGTGTGCTTGTTAGAACTGAATTCTTGAAGAAAAACAAAAAGGTACACCAGTACAGTATTATGACAGCAGTCAGTATCTTGAGTGCCCTTTCACATTACCTGTACCAAAACGTTACAGTGAGTCACTAAGAGAATTATCCCAAGCTGGACCAAGAAAACAACAACCAACAATCAAGGACTGAAAATAAACAATAAAACTTACTGTTCTGTCTTCAAGATACATGGTTTTCGACAGGAAATCTATTCCTATTGTGGCCTGAAAATGGGTAACAGGTAGTTAAATATGCGCGCGTTCTTCATTCCATTAACCCTTCATTTTAGAGTACATTATTAATGGTGATGAAATCAGGTGGAGGTGTTCGTCTCACTTGGTAAGTGTTGTCAAAGCTGTCATACATGAACCTGGTGATCAGCGATGTCTTCCCCACTAGAAAAAAAAACAAAACAGAAACAACAAAGTACTGTAAGAGCCAATAGACCTTTATAATTTTCAAGGGTCCAAGGACAAACAGTCCAAAACCCAAATACATTCAGTTTATAATGATATAAAACAAATAAAAGCAGCGTTCTCACATTTAAATGGCTGGAAACAGTGGCTGTGGCATGTTTTTACTTGATAAACAACTACAATCATACAAATGATCAGAAATATTGCAGATTAAATTTCTGTTGACTGACTAATAGGTTAAACTCCCCATTTCAACAATCAAAAATAAATACAACCCCTGACTGAGTGAAACTATGTGTCAAATTAATGTGTCATGCCATAATGAAATGTGTGTCAGGGTTCGACATTAACCATGGCCACAAAAATGTACTTTGTGGCCACCAAATACTCCTTGAGGTGGCCACTGGTGGTGATAAGACTGTGAACTAAGAGGTATGAAGTGTCATAGTTAAGGAAGGCTGCGCTAAGTTGTGTTAAATTGGCTTTTCTGGATTGTTTTACATAACTTTACATTTGCGCCACCAAAACTGTGCATTGGCCACTAAATTTAGGGGCTTGATGACCCATGTGGCCAGTGCTTATATACTGTATATTAGCATCTATCCCTGTGTGTACATTTATTCAAATCCAAAGTAGCCTATACACTCATATACAAGTCCACCTGATGTATTACTTTGCACACAATATGAATTATTAGCAAATAGCATAAAAGGATGGATTGTCTACCGCAAGATATACAGAGAAAGTAAAGAAGAACGCAAATCTCAAGCAACATAAAGTGCCAACATGAAAGTTGTGTGCAGTCCATGAGCTACAGATGACGAGCCCTTATAATAGCCTGAAGCAGACGGCAGCATGTCATGCAACTCTTGCTCTCCTCTGAAGGTTATTGTCCATTACAGGGTGTGGTGGTGTGGTGCACAGGTATTTAAGGAGAAGCTGGAAAGTTGAAAAATGTTGAGAGACAAGTAGGGTTGGGAACCTGGCTCCCTAATTATTTCCCATCTAAAATATATTTGTCTTGCCCTGATCAGACTAACTTGAGGATTTTTGTGCTCCATATCTATGCTGAAAAGCTATGCCATTTACCACACTCTTCCACATTCTCTAAACATGGCAACTGTAAAATGATTCAAGCTATTTTTTTCAACCTCGCTGATGTTAGCAACTAGTAAAACATAACTTTTAGCACATTACTATAGAGAGTTACACATATGGAAGCTTCCAGCACCCGGACAGTGCTCCCCAGCCTCTGGCTGTTTTGCTGAGCTTGAGTTACATTATCAGTTACACTGTCAAGTAATGATGACACCGCCAAAGCCAACACACTGCTGTTTACAATTTTACAAAGAACCACAGCTAATCACACATTGTCTGACATGCACAGTCTGAACATGTAGAAAATTATTACTGGCAAAGGAGAAATTTCCACCTTTTCTACACTACCATATGCCATTTCATCACTACGTTATCTGTTTCCACACTAGTGATGCACCAATCAGATCAGCAGATACTGACCTGATTAAGCAGATTGTCAGATGTGATAAAAACACATTAAAATGTCTATTTGCTAATGTAAAACAAACTTCAGAGCTCCATTTATGCAGTCACTGCAGGCCGCCAATTTTTTCTAAGGAGCACAGTAGTGCCTGGACATACACACTGATCATACATCATAACGAGCCAATGAGTTTCGTGCAGCAAGATTAAATTGTAGGTAGTAGAATCAGTTTTGGGAGAGGAAAAGTTGGATCGGTGCATCCAGATTTTATACAAAGCCCCAAATTCAGCTTACACTGTGCGAGTACAACACCCTATGTTCAGTTTGGCTTGGAAAATGGGAAAATGACCAGGGAGTGTAGGAATGCAGGAATGCAACTGGGCAGGTTTGGTCTTGGAGTGCATCGACTCTCAGCAGTGGCCCCAGGACAGACAAACTCATCTGCAATCACTGCAATATTTCGTGTGTGACTGAGATTGGTAGCATTCTTCTGAACACGGCAGCAAATACAGTTCGTCCCCTGTAGTCAATGTAGCCTGTAACTGTAGCCTCTACTTAGGAATGCTAAGACAAAACACAAGTGGTATCATTATATAGACAGTACTTAAATGTTAACCAATAACCACTTAAATGACTAACTTTCCACTGACTCCGTTAATGGCGTGTTATTGCAGTTCGTCACGTCAATTTCCACAGACATGAGTCAACCTATCAGGAAGAAAATAAATTGCACGTCCATGAAGCCAACGTGGACAAGCAGATAGTAACAAGTTACGGTGTCGCAATACGTTTAATGTTTCACTGCGAATGTTAGCTAGCTAACTGGTTAACGCTAAGTTAATATTAGCTACATCTCCTGCAGAGCATAATTCAGATTTTACATCAGACTAACTTTTAACCTTAGCGTCAGACTTACCACTCTGTTCCCCGAGAAAGACCAATTTAAACTTTCTTAAAGGGTTTCCGAAGTCTCCGGCCGCCGACATGACTGTATCAAACAAGCCCTGACGTTACTTTTCGGGAGCTCCGCAGCTAGCCAGCTAATGCTAGCTACCCAGCTGTTGTCAAAGGTCCGGGATCCGTAATGTGTTACCGGTTTGTCAACCCTCTACACAGGCCACCTAGAGTGGAACGGTACCCTAAAATCACTCCTTTAAGCGTCAAGACACTTTTTGATAACTCCCTAACTACTGTGGCCAGGTCAGAATTACTGTCTGTTCACTGACATGTCTAGACCACTAGCCGCTAGCCACCCTGGGATACTCTTCTTCTTCATACACAAAGTTGACACTGTTTGGCATGTCTGCCATATTGCTTTGCTGCCCTCTACTGGTGGAGAAAAAGGAAATAATGATAAAAAGGGGCAGCTTTGTGGCAGAGCAACGCATTGTAGACTTCCATGAATGGACACGTTCGAATGATATAGGCCTAATTTGTTTCATCATTCACGTATTGTGTACAAACGAGATGCTAAAGGATATCTATCTATCTATCTATTTATCTAACTATCTATCTATCTATCTATCTATCTATCTATCTATCTATCTTGATTTATATGTTTTGTATACATTTTTTCCCAGTAGAAGACTTGACATAGTTAGTCAGAGTATCCTTGCCTAATACCTGCATATTCTACTACTAATAATGTCTGTGTAATACTTAATACACTTGTATAATATTAGACAGGAATTAAAAATTGGTATTATGCTGTAATGTTTACAGGACCCTCTGTAGCTCTCATTCGATTGCTCATGACCTTCAGCTCACCAGACAGCTGCTGTCCAGAAGGTTGAAGCCCTGTGGCAACATACCAGGTGACTTGGTTCCGTTGCTTCATCCAAAGACAGACAAAGTAATGAAAATAAAGGTATAAAGGGTTCATGAGTTAAATATATAAGATTCCCTTTTTTATGGCTAATACATTATTAATTCATGATTTACTAATCAGTAACAACCAGATAATCAAAAATAATTAAGAGATTAATTTTGAAGGTTAATAACAAAGCTTTATTCAAGTCCATCTAAACCACATCTCAGAAAAATATATTTATCTTGAAATTAGTTGTATTGACATGTTTAATAAAATAAAGACTGAAACACAATTTACAGTACCAAAATGGTACCAAAACCATTTAGACCAAAATAGCAATCACCTACAACCCAAAGAGTTTCAGAGGTCTTATTTTATCTGAAAACATACCAACAAAAACAAAAAGCAGATGGAAACTTTGTTATCATTTTCGCTCAGTGTACTATTTCTCAAAGGTATTAAACAGTGCATTAGAAACACTTGCTCTTTTCTTGACATACTAATCTGATTTAAGTATATTGATTGTTGGTTTCACCAATCACAGTGACCTTGTTGTGAGGACAATTTCACTCTTTTATAACTGTTGTTAACTTTACATGGGCTTAAATATTGATTATCCCTGCAAGATATCTACAGTACATAGGGACATAGTATATGACGCATGTTTACATGGGCATCTTTAAAAATCAAACATGAGCTCAAACTGAAAAGAAATATTGTATAATTTAAATTGTTCCCTGCAGAATGTATTGTAAGCATGCCAGATTTTACATTTGCTGGTCCTTTACTAGTCATAAGTATGCACTGTAAAAGAAACACACATTTAGGCTTTTCCCTACATTACAGTAGGACCATAACCACTAATATGAATTGCATTTGTGTTATCATTGATGTAAGTATATTACGAGTGTGTGAGTACAGTATGTGTGTTAATACATGCTTGAATTGACTGTTCTAGGTCAGTGAAGACACACCTGCGCCTCTCTCTCTCGCGATCATGAGCCATCCAGCTCCGAACTCTCCTCTCGGAGCGCCGACCGGCTGATGCCAGCGCTTCAGCTGCTCTGTGTGTGACCCAAGCCTCGCCAAACTAGAGCCATCACACTCCACTGCCCGCCTCCCCTCCCTGCTCTCCTCAGAAGCACTGTTACACCATATGTCCTTGGTGAAGGGAAAGACCCCAAGTCTGAAGCTGAAGATGTTGAACTAACAAAATCCACTTTCTGTCTCTCTCACTCAGTTGTTCTCACACACACATGCAGAGGGATTTTGCATGTGTGCATGCACATACACAAGATAGATTGATTTCTAATGCGCTGTAGATGTTGTTGTGCAAGGGCTGTGATTGTAAATTTACTCGCCTCACTGCTATTTGTTTTCAGAAATAGAGCGGCACAGGATCTGAGGATGTTAAGGCGGCATCACATTTTCCAAAAGTGCCCCAAAGGCACGCACCATATTCTGCAACAAACACGCTGTCAACTAGAAAAGCATGTAATCCAAAATCAAAGAAGCGTAACTAAAATGAAGCTCGGCACAAATGAACTGAACTTGTCACCTCAAGCCATGACTTCTGGTTTGCTGGTCCTGTGTCATGCCACTGCATCATTTACTTCTGCAAAACTTGACTCAGTCTTCTAGATGGGAAAGCCTCGCTATGACTCACATCTTGGGGGGAAAAAACCTTGTGGTTCTTTCTTCTATCTTGTTATGCCTCTCTTTTCTTGCCATTTAGATTAAGATACACACATTTTCTTGTCTACTGTATAGATGTGTGAGCATGTTAATTACACTCCATACATCTGCATGTATGTATGTATGTATGTGTAATCGAGGGTGACCGTCCCATTTCCACACCACCGTAATATACATTTAATGAATGCAATTTTTCAATGTCACAGCAAAGTACAATACGGTGCTCATCTCTCCTGAGAGGGAGAGAGAGCACGGAGGGTGGGGAAATGGACAGAATGAGGAACAGAGATAGAAGATGAGGAGATGAAGTACAGGAAGAGGCGAGGGTTGAGGGTTGGGTCAGGGTAAAATAGGTGTGTTGTCATCCTCAATTCAGTATGCTGGAGAAGGGGAGGAGATTGGTGGGGGATGGGGTGGAGCAGAGCCACAATTCTCCTTTTAATCCTCCTCCTGGAAGCATGGGCTGGATGATGTATGACGGTGTGTGAAAAGAGAGGAAGAGAGAATTTGAGGAGTATGGGAAACACCGCCGAGCTTCCAGACTGGAACAAAGGATTGCAGTGAAGCCAGGGCAGGAGGCACAGTTAGATCTCGAATGCCTCTTTTCTGTGCAACATCAGGCAGGAACAGACACAGCAGTACGGTGGGAGGCATTCTTGCAAGCATAAGTGAAGCAGCGATCAGGGAAGCAATCCAAGCACATTTACCAGAGGACGGAGGGAGGGAGGGAAGGAGGAAGAGGGCGGAGAGAGAGCAGATCTAGGAAAAGGAGGGAGGGGGGGTGTTGCATGCTCACAGAGTGTGACAGAGATAGAGCGATTCCATGAGCGAGAAAGAGACACAGCTGCAGAGAGGGAGAGCACAAAGCAGAGATGGGGACCGAGCACTGAGAGAGAGGTAGTTGGCAAGACTGAGATCTGCACACAAACGTGAGCAAAGCAGGGGAAGGAGGAAGAGAGTGGAGGCTGAAGGAGAGCGGGAGGAGGGGGAGAGAAGGATGCAAGATGATGGAACCCAGAAATAGGCTTCCCAGGACAGCTTTTCTTCCCCGCTCTCTGCGGCACACATGACTCTGGGCACTGGACTGTGCTGAAATTAGCCAGGGGGACAACACAGGACAGCAGGTCTGCAGCACATTGCCTTGGAAAAGCCTCACTGGATGCAGCAAGGCAGCTGATTTATTACTGAGGGGCTGGGTGGCAGCGTGTTTGTGTGAGTGTGTGTATGCAGGTTTTTATGGGTCCTTGTAGCGCTCGGAGCTCTTGGAGCGACCATTCCTCCAGTCATAAAATGACATTCAGCAGGCAGGAGCTTTGTATGCTGGTGTGGCTCTGCAGTCCTCAGTAGGAAGTGGGAGAGTGGGATTCAGAGCTGTCATTGGGTGCAAGTGTTTACAGAGCTGTTCGCTGAGGTGAGCCAAGGGGGATCAGATATATGCGGTGTGTGTGTTTAGGTTAGAGTAGCAAGGGTGCAGCAAAGGAAAGGATCCTACACAATGCAAGGACGGGCGCAAAGCAGCACTGATGGCAGGCAGTGCAGGTAAAGTACAAGGAATGCCCTGGGGGTAGGGTGGAGGACAAAGGCAGGGACAGAGGAGGAGAAGAGGAAGAGGAGAAAAGCAAGGGGACGGAGAGAGGCAAGTGGAAAAGAGAGGGTGATCATGGCTGTCATGCAGTGAGCTATAGCATACGGTATGCTGTAGCGCAGAACAGAGTGGTGCGGCAGGGGGAAGACAAGCATCACCGCGCAGGGGAGGGGGAGAAGGGAAGAGACTGAGGGAGAGAGGAGGGGGAGGCAATCAGCTCAGCACCTCTCCTCCACCAGGAAGAGAAGCACAGCGGGACAGGCCCAGGAGGAGACACTCACTCTCACACACACAGTCAAAGACGCCCTGACGAGCGGCCAGGTCAGCGTGTAGAGGTCAAAAGGGAGCTGGTGTGGGACGGGGGTTGTGTGTTCCCCCGCTGGCCGGCAGGTCCACAAGAGCGCAGGCCGGTCCTGGGAAGAAGAAGAAGAAGAAGAAGAAGAAGAAGTCCACTGGAGAAAGAGGGGCTGGCACCCCAAGTCCTGTTTCTTCTAACAGCCCTGCCACCTTTCCATCACCATGGGGGAATGGACCATTTTGGAGAGGCTGCTGGAGGCAGCTGTCCAGCAGCACTCTACCATGATTGGAAGGTAAGACACTGATTGATTTTGTGAGTAAAGGTTGTTTTTTCTGGTTTTGTATCTGTGGTTTTGTTTATACTGAAAAGCTGGGTGTTTTCATGTACAGTATATGTTATTCTGAATGTATCAGTTGATGGCATCCCTACAGAAACCCCCCTCCTCAGGCTTGTCCCAGTGCTCTTCTCTGTTCTACAGTCCCCCACAGTCATCACTGCCTCCCCCCTCTGTACCTCCTCCCTGCTCTCCTCACCCTTATCCTCCAAACGCATCATTTGTTAAGGGATAAACTAATTGCACGCAATCAATAGCAGGCTTTACTGGTCATTATGGTTAATTCAGAGAGGTTCTTGTGTTGATACTACCTAATAGTCTAGCTATTGATAGATTGACCGCTTGATGCTGTTGGCCGCAGACCAATAGAACAGAAGGAGGAGAGAGGAGTGGGAGTGAGAGGAGAGCAGAGGTGCGGAAGATGAAAGGGTGGTGAGCAAGCAGGTGTGGAAGGTAGAATCAAAGGGGAGTAAATGGCTCTGAACTCTGTCTGAACTTGAGACAGAAAATGACAAAAAAAAAGTTCATTCAGTTTGTTCTTATCTGCAGACACTGATTTGCATATCATAGTGAGAGTCTGATTAGATCACTTCTCATATTTTGTTTGAGAATGGCTTGTGGTGGAGCGTTGAACAGATGAGCTTTTAGTTTGATTAGCAGTGGAGACATGCCATGGAGACATGCTGTAAAATCTGTGTGAAAAATGTGCTCCACATCATCTCTGTGTGATTAATTAAATGCAAAAGTGAAATTTTCCACCCATTAAACACAATCCAAATGTCACGCTGGGATGCTCATTTGGAAAAGTGAAGAGTTGAAGTGGTTTAGCCTGTGAAATGTATAGATGTGTGAAAATCTAAAGTTACCTTTTGGCCAAAATAAAGCCACAAAGACTATGAATTTGACTGCACTGCTGTGCTCATTAACCCAGACCTCAGGTAGTCCGCAACAAGGGCATGGCCTGACCTTCTCTCTGCTCCAGTGGTTTTTTGTGAGTGTGTATGTGGGTGTATGTGTCTTGCTCTGTGTGTAAGTGAAGGGAGTGAAAATTGGCTCTTACCTTTATTGACTACACTGTGCAGTGGGTGCACAGACCCATTAGGCTATATCCTTCCAAATCAGCGACATTGTAGCTGCAGCAGAGCAACAGAGATGATGTGAGCCACACTGTAGCAAAACGTCTGTTAATCAGGGATCTGAAACCATGTGCGAAGGAGATTTTCCTTCCAGCCAAACACTACACCAAGTCATTTCAGTAAATTCTTCCTCTGTGGTTGAAAGAGCCTTATTCAATGAAATCACCTGGTCTAGTCCTCAGATGGAATGAAAACCTGCATACTGTATAGTTGAGCATGCTGACTTGATTTAAAGATGCATTAAGCAATATTTTGTACTTATGACTCCCTCCTGCTTATGGGACTGGTGGTGACGGTACCACCGCGAAACAACATCAATCTCTTCGAAGCTGTGTTGGTTTCCGAAGCGACAAAACCAAAACAATGTCGGCTCTTGTATGACCGTGGGCAGCTGCTCCCGACACAGAAGCTAAAATTGTATGCTAAGTGCCCAGCGTAAGATGGCAAAGACCTGGAGTAACTGGTGAAGAAACTTGAACATTTAGCAAACCAAAACGAGACAGATATTTTTCTCATGACCTGGGAGACCAAACAAGGGCTAAACGCCAGTGAATATTGGAATTACATTCAACAGGTGGCCAGAAAAAGGAGACCAAAGGGATGTCCGTGTTGCTCTGTTTCTGCTGGATATGTAAGTAGGCAACTGTTTGCTAACATGTTAGCCATAACAACTTCATAAGCTAATTGCTAACTGTTGTGAACTTGTTCTGGAGTCTTTCCGCCCCCTAGTGGTCAAAAATTACTTAATGCAGCTTTAAAATCCAGTCCTGGCAGCTCAATCAGTAATATATACCCTGTGTGCCTAGGGTACAAAGAATACTGAAAATGAAACTTTGGATTATTCAATGACTGTAAGCCACCTACAGTTTTTCAGAGGCACATAAGCAACTCTCAATTTGTCGGCTACCTCTTTCAAAAGTCACGATGAATACTCTGATGATGTAATGGCTTCCTCTTATATGCTTAATTTGAGCTATTTGTTGATCATTCACTTCATTGGTTGAACATTCAAAAGGGTTCCCTGAATACTTAAAATACATTTAGTAAAATGAGCAGTGCTTTCTCTGACTCAATTTAGAATAGTCCTATGTGCAGTTTGTTCTTGATAGAATCTACTAGATTAATTACCCGCTGTGTCAAAACTTCCAAAATGACAACATTTGAGAGTTAAATGATACGATGAACTAGTAAAAAGAAGTAGTTTGTGTGATGCCCACAGGAGATCAGCTATGTGCTACTGTGCTGAATACAGTGAAATGCTCTGTAAATGATACCTATGTGTTTTGGCTTCCCTCAGACTGTGTTTGTCCTACAAGGCTGTCTAGTTGACCCTAGGGCATTAGCTGTAACATTAGTTGCTTTCCAATGAGTTTCCCGCCTTCTATTGTGCTTGTCCATGCTATGCCAGCCAAGAAACATTGTCTTTTGAATCACTTTGTACAGGATTTTGTGACTATTTTAGGCTGTAGATCCCTGAAATTTCTTTTTGCCCATGCCAAGCCGATTTTAATGTTGTCCCTGTTAGCTAGCTTGTTTGCAGGATATCTAAAAAAATATGTATTGGAGATACATACACCCCTGCAGTTTGGTGGACAGAGAGACATTGGGTAAGGTTGTAGCAATTTATTTTTAAGCTGAAGTCTGGATCTTGGCTTTTTAAGCCCTAGACAGGCATTTTTAAACATTAAACATTCTTAGACAATATTAGCAATAACACAAAAACTACTAAAGATAGAGACTTGATTCTGAATCCTAAGCATGTGTCTGCATGGTCAGGAAATTAACGACACTTAACATTTAAATGATCAGAATGATGTTGGATGTACCAGCAAGTTGGAGAATTGTTCACCACTGGCACAGTTTTGTGCTGTAAAGATGCCTCCTAGATTGTTAATGAGCAACTCCACACTAAATCACGTATGGAGTCAAAATTGTTGCACTGACCTCTATGGGTTGAAAGGTTCAAGTCTGTGGCACCATTGACCACACCCAACACCCACAGTTGGGTGTGGTCTGTTGCACTTGTGAACACAACCAACTGTGTTATAGCATTGCACTGTAGTGCATTGTGAAGTCCTGCACTTCACAGGGTGTGGCCGGAGCATGCAGCAACTGCTAGATGGCATCACATGTAGGATGTTCAGCCTGTGTGTAGTTTTTTTGAAAGAGTTTGCATGTGTGCGCTTGCAGTTCAAAGGATGCAGTTCCAAAGAACAGAACAGTGATGTCTCCCCATGGCTGAAAGGTCTCCCCTGCATCAAAACTTTGGAACATGGTTGCATGACAGTCATCTGTTTGAGTACCAACCCTCTCTCTTGCAATGTGAGGATGTAGTTCCACCATGAGACACTGTCAGATAGCATTGTCAGATGTCTAGACTGTCTAATCCAGCTACAATTAAGCTGTTTCTTAATTGTAGGTTTTAAGCTAACCTATGCCCTGGCATAGGATAGATAATTAGCCTAGGCATAGATAACAGTGTTAAAAATAGAAACAGACCAACTCTACGCAGTGGCATAGGTTAGCTTAATTATGGTCTTTGAAAGGGACAGACAATTGAGAGTTGCTTCTGTGCCTCTGACTAACCACAGGTGGCTTGCATACTATGACTCATTGAAAGATTAATGCTGTGTATTGTGATTTCCATATATGCCTGACTTCTAACTGGGCAATGTGCAGTGTGTGCATGGATAACCAATGACTGTAATCATGATTACACAGTGAAATAAATCATTGTCAAGGCTGCATTAACTTCATTCTCTCGTCCAAACCAAATTTACTGTATATTCACAGTTATAATGACTCTGGGGCTTTCAGCATTAGATAACTGACTGTATGACCTGTAAAGTGTCCCAGTGTATCTCACTCAGTGTGTTAATTAAGGAAATTAATTACGTTTATGCTCTTTATGGCTAGTGGTAACCTGCTAACAGGTGATAACAGAACCAAGACTAAAGATGTATGTAATGCATATAAGAAAAATACAACCTTTATTGTTTATTCAATCAGAATTTGTAGTGGTGCGTACTCGTACTTACGTACTTGTTGCAAATATTCCTGCAAATATTTTCTTTGAGATTGTGTGTTGACTGACTTTCATAGCAGCAGGATGCTACACAGCAACTACAGACTATCATACTTTCTGCATACCTGATTTATGTCTCCAATATAAATAAAATGTTTATGTGTTGATATGCTGATGATGCACTGGTGTGTTTATGTAAAATATAACACCAGCAGCCTTGATAATGTTTGCGCTTGTCTTATATGTCTCAAACGTTTGTACACATGATTAATTTACACCTATATATATATAAATCTTTGTAAGGCGCAAGAATGTCGACAGGTTTGCAACTATTATTAAATCATACAGAGACTGGCTGGTAGGTCAGGAGCAGTACTTTACAATAGCATCATGTACAAATGGTGAATTCTTGTTTCTAAAATGAATTGCTTATTAAACTGATATTTAAACACCTTGACAATACATATTTTTATGCAAATAAGACATGTTTAATCAAGCGGAACAAACAACTGTATACTTTGCAAATCTTCCAAAAACAGAGATTTGTCCACACAATACTGCAAACAATTGAATGCACAGGGTATGAGTCTAGCATCCAGGGACATCCCATCATGCGTGTTTTCTGGGCCAGACCACACAGACTATCGGTTTTTCCATGTGAGATGTCACTTTTATTTTCTATAAATAAAATGACATATGTTTTCATTTGTCCTGGACAGCCCTAAATATGGTATTTTAAAATCTACCTATATAATCTTTATGTGACATGTAAACATAATTCTGGGATGCATACTACTTAAAGGAACTAAAATGAATCATACACGAATATGGCATATCCTCCTGAGAACCGTGGAAAAAAGTATCTTCTATTTTAACTTTTTTTATCTCTTTATGAAAACAATCTCATCCACCCAAACACATGAGATATCATTGGAAATGTCAGTATGTCCTCTAATTAGCACACCAGGACTTAGTAGGGTAGCTCAAATGAGTCAAAAGATATAGACCAAAAACAAATGTCCACTACAGAGGACGTACATTAATAGGCTGGGTCTCAGGAGGATATAAAAAGAA
>JAVQJF010027064.1:0-16181 GCA_036023855.1 Gadopsis marmoratus | reverse complement strand
CATGTTCAGAGTGTGTGTTTGTGTGTCTCCCTTCTCCAAACAGGGACTTGATCTGTATGTTTTGAGAGTGAATGAATGAGAGAGGGAGGGGGGGGGGGGCAATTGCACAACACATCCTTTCTCTCACCAGCTCTTCATCCCCAGATAGATGAAATAGAAATGCATACATTTGTAAATGTTAGCTTTGCGCTCATCACATGGTGACCACCACTAGTTTATTTCCCTTCTCCACATGGGGAGCTGTCTATAGACCTGTGAGGGCTAGCAGACGGGGCGAATCATGAGGGACATGACTATGTGTGCATCAAAATGAGACTTTGTATGGATGTGTGTGTGTGTGTGTGTGTGTGTATATACGTGTTTTTCAGCGTGCGTGTTCATTTACTGTTCATAGAAAATGAGTTAAAACTACAGGTACTCATTTTGAATACATGTGCTTTTTTGTATGTGTATGAATGCACATTTGTGCCTAAGAACTTGGATAGGGTGCGTGGCCATTGAGACATTAACTCTTTTTTGAGAGCGAGTGTGATGTGTGTCAGTGCTCAGCACAGTGTATGTAAAGTATGTGAGTTTATATATCGTAAATATTTCTAGTTCAATCTAGGGGTGATCCATCGGAAGGTTAGTCCAGTCTGTTTTCCTGGGGTGTGATCACGTTGCCTTTTGTCAGCTCTCGAACTTGTGAATGAAAGGTGTCGAGTTTCTGACTCTGAAAAAAAAAAAATATAGCATCTTAATGTGCAAGTGCACAGAACGATGCATGAAATGTTAGCATATTGTGTTACTTATTCGTTGTTGCAATTTGATAATGACGAGTTTTTTTTTTTATGAAAAATATATATGAATATATACATTATATACAAAGTTTAAAAAGTATTTGGACTAAGATAATGAGCACTTGGGGCTGCTATTTTTGTTGTGTGTGTAAATTTCTTTTTTTTCTCCTTAATTTGTTTTTCATTTTTTCATTATCGCCATGTGAAGTGTCTGTATTTCTTAAGAAAATATTGAATGTATTCCAAAAAAATGACAAGAAACCCGTGCTGATACCAGATATTATTTTTTTTTTTCCTCAGAAGATTTCAAAAATGGAAAATACAAAAAAGCTTCGAAGAGTTTAGCGAGGACTTTTTTTATTTACACAGTGGAGAAGAAGAAAAACAAACTTGGGATGGATACAGTTGAACACACTGCCTCTACAATCCTGGTCGTACAAATAGTGACTAAGAATTAAAAGAAAGGACTCTTTCTATTCCATACTGGAGCTTTGGTTGTTTACAAACCACATGGATATCTGTGGGTGCAGTTTTTTTTTTTTTTTTTCCCTGTTTATTTTTTTGTTGTTGTTTTTTGTTTGTTCCCACGTGAGACTGGTGGGGTTTTGCAAGTGCGCTTCTGCCATATGGACATTGAGTGGTGTTGGTTTGAGGAAGAGTTGCAGGCATCACAACAACATGGACAAGGATCTCTTAACGGGACCGTTTGCTTGTGGTCGTGGATCCTGAGACTTGATCAACCCTGGAGCGGAGGCATGAAAATTAAGCACGGGCTCTGTTTTCTGAAAAACAGTGCAGGGCTGCATAACCCTAGAGGGGAACTGAGAGGGCGATATGAGTACACCTGGTTAGTGCACTTGTCTTCACCTTAACCCTCATAAGCACTCACACCCTGCCCTCACCAACTCACCTATGCACTTTTGTTCATTCAAGCTGTGAGGTACCATTTTGGGGATGGGAGCACAATTACAACAGGAGGATTACTACGACTTTGACAAAGTCACTGAAAAGATATTCCCAAACAGAAATAAGAGACTCGAGAAGCACGTCTTCTCCCACCTCCTGTGTGTGTGTGTGTGTGTGTGTACATATAACCATATTTTTGTATTAGCTTTCAGAGTAGAAAGAAAATGGATGAAGGAAAATTCATGAGACATTGATTATATGGAGTGAATGTTCTTCAAGAAAACCAATCTTTTTGAATATAGTTTGAGATAGACTCGCTGCAAGTTTTCCTTATTTTGCCAGTAACCCTGAAATAATCGGGGGATGGAAGGGAAAACCACATGGACATTGACTGAGGTGTTGGACATGCCACAGCGGCTCCACGACTGACTGATAGTTTCTTATCAAAATGGATGTCGCAGTCGCCAGAAAGTGCCCCACCATGAGTGTTTGATCAACAGGCACAGTAAAGAGGCAGACGTAGGTTTAAAGAGGTGTTTGCAAGGATGCTTGCACTTGGTCTCCCAACCCAATGGCTGCCTCGAGAGCTGTAGTGACTGCAGGAGGAATAATCTTTGGCATTGGTAAGATATTCTTGCTTAATGTCTTCCTGGCGGTGTATACTAATGACTTTATTTGGTCCATTTACTAGCTATTGTAACCGGATTGTTTGTACAATGAGGGTGATGATGGCTTCATGCTTTCTTTGTGTCTTCTCACAGGAGTCTGGCTGTGCTTTATTTGCTGCCCTCTGCAAGGAGGATCTAATCTACAGCCAACCCATGAACCAGTTAACCCTTAACCTGTCCTTTGAACTTAAACCCTAAGGAACTTTTCTGTCTTCACCTCGGACTGGGCAGGCCATTGGCATTATCAGTTGGACAGTTACCAGGTGAAGGTCCAGGTTTCATTGACCATGGATCCCATCTGTGTTGGAAGTGTTAGGTCTGGGATTTCATCAGGCGCTCTCCGGCAAGGAAGAGGATAAAGAGGCACGTATTGCCCAGATGTCATCACCCACCTCGGCCTGAAACTCTCAGGTGGTTCCGCGGAGGTCTTCTAACCAGCGGGAGAGAAGCAGCTGGATTACATCGAAGCCACCAAAAATCTCTGCAGCTGTGGAACTGGATGAACTGAAAGAATTGTACAGGAAAAAAAAAAAACTTTTAAATATGATGCAAACACAAACACGTAGCTAAACGTCACATAGATTGTAGAGTCCAAAGGAGTTGCAGACACACTACATGCACACCTACAGCAAAAGCAACGTACGCTCCGTTACATTGACTCTCCTCTGCAACAACATCCACACACACACACACACACACACACACACACACACACACACACACACACACACACACCAGGGCTACATCTATATCAAATGACACATACAGGCACGCACATAAGCATCAACGCTCATCGGTATAAAGGCTGAGCTTTGTAAATAATGTAAAAGTTTTGTGTTTTGATTTTCCTCTCATAGTGGGTTTTGCTTTGTTTCTATGTTCAACATGCCTTAAACTGTATAGTTCAGTCCTAAACGGCTAACTGAAAATGTTCTAATTGATAAAGTTGGAAATCACCATGTTGACTGTCTAAAGTCAAAGAAAGAAAGGAGCTTTCTACAAGACTGTTTTCTGTCGGCTAACAGAACGTGTACATCTGATCATGAACGTTACTCATTAGCGACGGAATAGAGTAGCAAGCAGTCTTTGATTAATCTGATTTTGCTGGTGGTTGACTTTTGTTGCCCTGTTGGTTTTCTTAAAATGAAGAGTGGCTTTGTTCAGGTTTCCTGTTTAGATTATTGCTGAAGGTGCAGGCTTAATAAAGGGCTGACGTCTGTACTGTCTGGGGCTGAGCTGGCGGGGTGTGATGCACAGGATTGGCTTAAAAAGCACAGACTTGTTGCTGTGGTAACCATTGTTGGATACACTGCTGTAGGTAAAAATCAACCAGAGTGACGGGTCCTCCTCAATTGAGATGCAAACGGGGGTTTTTTGGTTCATTTTTTTTTTTTACACTCTGGGGGACAAATGTTTTGGATGCTACTAGGTACTTTTTACAGTTTTGAGATGTCAAATCAGGCTTGTATTGGAAGCATGATTGTACGAGCAAGCTTGCATGATGTGTAATATTTGCGGGGTTTAACACTAAACCTAGACCCAGATTGCCTCTGCTTTGTCTGTGCACCTGGTCGTGCTGCTGACCGTCTCTGGCACTGAATGGATGAGGAATCGACCAGTCAAGTTGTGTGTTATCGGAAAGGAAATTCCATGTCCCGAAAATGTGGAAAATGTCTTATTCCATGTATGTATATCTAATTGGATTTGATAGATTGCCTTCAGTCAACTAAACTAAACGATATGCAGTTTTTAATCCAAATGGCAACTGATATTTATTGAAAACCATCAGCTTAGACTTAATAATACACATACTTAGTAATACGTGTGTACACGTTGTTTGGCTATGGCCTTCTGCTACACCTAACATGTAAACTGTTAGTAGTAGCCACAGTAGGCTCCAGTATCTTATAACTGTTCAATGGATACCGAATTAATACTAAATGGTTACTAAATTTAGTGTTGTTGTAATCAGTTGCCAAAACAAAGGGAACGCCTTTAACCATATGAGTGTACTATCAAGTCTCTTATTTGTGAATGACTTTAAAAATACCTATGTTAGACATTTTTAAAAGTTGATATTATGTGGTATTGTTGGCGAGTCAGTCTGTCTTAAAAGGATAAACCAAAGTTGTTAGCAGTTAAATTCACTGCAGTACACATGCTTTTATGATCAGATAAACTCCAATATTGTGTTTTCAAAAAGCCCTGGATGTTTGGTTGCAGCATTTGAAAGCTCCTGTCACAGCCTGACCCCCCCTTGAGGGTATCAAGTTGAACAGCTTGTTTATTTTAGCTCCGAAAACTGTAGTTCCAACAGTGTTGGGCTAAAATATATAATGAAAGTTGTATCCCAGTCAGCTCAGCTCCTTTTGCTTAAGTCTTTGAATGTTGTTAAAATAACAGCATACGTGTAATGAAACTGTTTTGGAAAAGAACAACTGAAAGATGTGTAAATAGTTTGGCTTTTGTTTGTTTGAAGAACAAAATCAATACTAAATAAATAGCATTTAGCAGTGACTGACAACGTGTTTATTGATTTCTATTATGTATAAAGCTGGTGTGTGTGTGTGTGAGCGCAAAATGTGGAAAGAGTGAACAGCATGGACGGTAATAAAACACCACTGCGCTTCTACAGTGAACGGCGCGTTAGCGTCATTGGCGCAACTCTCGCGATACTTTGAAACACATGGCCGCCCCCTGTGTTTACAACTCGTAATGAATTGGTGAACAGAAACAGTCCCGACGTAAAAGGTCGTCGATTATTTTTGTATGCCATTCGTACTCGCCAGCTTCAGTTGAAACTGTAACACCGTCGAGGAGAAAAGCGTTGACAGCCATACGCGCGGAACCAAAGGCCAGGCAAGCCACGACACAGGTAGGTAGCTTTTAGCATCCGAATGCTAGCGCCGGCTAATGCTAACGTGAGGCGGTTGTGCCGTTTCTGTTGTGGACTGACGGGTAAAGGAAACTGAAGCGTTCTGCCGTCTCTGCCAGCATCAGTCTGGGTTCTATAATGGCGGCAGAGCGTGCACGGAGTAAAACGTGTAACGGTTTGTCATGTAACGTGTAGCGATAACTTTGCGAAATTGGCATTCGTGCTAGTCCGGAGTGGCTGGCGGCCACAGGTGTCTGTGGGCTGGTTTTGCACGCGCAGCTTGGTGTCCGTCATTTATTCCTCTTTACAAAGACCGCCACGTGCGCTCGCGCTATCTGACCAATGTGTTTTTAACACCGTGCATTTGTTGCCTCGCCGTTTTTCCAGGCTATCTGGTGCTGTGATGTCCTCGACCCCCAGCAGACTCAAACACCCCCACTGCAGGAAGAAGCACTACCCTAGTAGCACCTACCTCACCCACGTCTGACAGCCAGCCGTCGTACACAAGGCACTTGGACTTGACGGGGGGGAGATTGCTTTAACAAAGAGAGAGAGAGATGTCCGACTCGGCTGCGGGTGGTGAGAGCGGGGGTGTGGCGGGCGCGGTGCAGGACGCAGAAGCCGACAACGAGCCTCCGCAACAGGCGCCGTCGCCACCTGAAGGTGACGGCCTACAGGCAGGGGAGACCTCGGAGGAAGGGGCCCCTCCGTCGGCCAAGCGGCCCAGAGTGAGCGCGGAGGAGCAGGGGGGCCCGGAGCAGGCTGCAAAGCCTCTCAAGGTGCACGGAGAGCCGCCAGCACAGGATGAGGATGATGACCCAGCACCGCCGGCGCAAAGTAAAGTGTCTGCACCTGCATGTGGCAAACGGAAAAAGAAATGTTTGTTCAATATAAGATTTTGGATGTCTGTCAAGACATTGATTCATGTCCTCCCTGCACACACAGGACCACTACAGTGTGAGGAGGGAGGCCTAGAAGGGGAGGAGGTGCCTGTCGGCGGGGGAGGTGAAGGAGAATGCCATCAGAATGGGGATGGAGGGCATGGTGCCCCCTCTGAAGAAGGAGAGATGAACCCAGAGGAGGAGCACAACAGTGTCGGATCCGCAGAGAGCCCCGGTGAAGGACAGCAGTAAGTGGAGGAAGAAGTCAGGTTTATTTTTGACCTCTGTTTCCACATAACTAGGGGTAAAGATACAGTAGGCATACCATCAAGTGAGCTATTTCAAGCAACGTTTTGTAGGGGTGGGTGGTGGGGGGGTATGTAATGATTATGAAGATGTGTTAAACACTTGTTTCTGAAATGGAGAAAGACGCTGTGCTGCAGTGCAAGAGCTTCTGGTAACTGCAAGGTGTCCATAGAGTATTGGGGGGGAGTATTAGATATGTTTTTTAAAATGTAATATTAGTAACGGAGACAGCCCATGCGCCATCATCCAATTAGAAATGTATAAAATGTCTCCCGCCTGGCATCACTAGGTGTTGGGGGCCATTAAACAAGTATAACACGTAAAGAACACTGTTAATCTAAAGTGACTAGACCCTGTTTTTAGTTTCTGCAGCCAAAGCCAAGCAGGAAATTACTGAGCAAGTATGTGTGTGTGAGCAGCTTGTTGTACGCCCAAATATTGATGATAATTGCACAGTCACAGCTATTTGAACATGTTGCCTGTGAGTGTTAGATGTTGCTTCCTCTGCGTTTTTATAATGGCAGCAAAAAGCACCACAGCATTAACTGGTGAAATATTTAACGCTATCAATCACCACGTTGGCAACATTTGGAGAAGATGACATGGGATGACATTGACCTGCGGAGGTGTGACATGAAATAACAATCCTCTCCACTACATAGTGACACTGTCTTAATGGAGCAGATTTTGACCGTTGGGCTTTGTGCAAGTCGACACCATGGTTTACATACAGCAACAGTTTAGTCCCCGGCCAGTTTAGGTGAGGCCTAACTTAAAGTCGAGATGAAACGGTTTCCATGTCATGACGTATTTCCAGGCGAGACAGGATAGGCAGGTGGGACGTCCTTTTGGGAGGATTTTGACTTGGCGTGACACACAGACGTACCATGCCGTTGCTGGCTACTTAACTAATGAATCGTAGCTCTGTGTCGCTAAATGTTGAAGAATGATTCAAATTGGTTGGTTAAAGCGTAACATAACTAAATGTCATTTTGTTTCATCCGGAAGAAAACGTGATTGGATTTAGGTATAAAAATAATACTTTTTTTTTTGTAAAATAAAAATCAAATTGGCTTGTATTGTTAAAAAGGTGCACAATATGACCGGGTATGTGATCTAGGCTGGTTAAAAAGGCATTTTTCATTGTCTTAATTTAACAAATTCTAAGCAGAATTACAAGGCGTGGTTGTGGTTGCGTTCATTTTATGCCCTCGAACATTAGTAAGATGGAAAAGTTTGTTGTGTGATGTTCCCGTTCCTGTCTTTTAAACTCATTAACTCAAAACTTGCCCTCTCCCTCTCTACCTTGCTAACAGCCTCGGCCTAGATTTGACCCAGAACCCCCATACGCTGACTGGTTCCTGGACTGAGTACTCAAGCCTTCCAGAGAACTACCTCAAAGGCTGCAAATGGTAATAATCTCTTCTAAAAATGAGCATGATGCATAATAACACCATGCGGATGAGGTTCTGAAGGTGCTAACTTTTGCATCATTATCACATTAGTGAGTCATTAGTATGATTACCATAAATGAATAAAACCATTACATTTGTTCCTTTTTGTTTCCAGGGGTAGATATCAAGGACGGATCTCGATGTCCTGAATAACTGAGACAATTATATTGATAGTGCAAATGAGGCCAGGAAAATGACTTCCACTGTGTTTGTCATTCTCCGGCCATGGTGGCAACACTAGTGCAGACACAACATTTGGTCTAAGTGACGCTACTAGTAACAAACAATCTTGATGTAAAGACAAAGTACAATTCTGACATTTATGCTTTAAGGCCAGTTCAGACCGAAGATTCATGACGAGACAAAACCGTTTTAGAACATTTCAGGGGAAGTTGCAGCGACGCGAACGGGTCGGCCGTCGGCCCGACTCATGCCAGCTGATGGCGTTGCCTGTGACCCAGCTTGTCAAATCGTAAAGCGCGTCACCTGTTTCAACAGCCAGTCAGCTCGTAGCAAAGTCAGCCCGTCATGTCGCCCCACTCGTTTTGCAATGTTTATCTGCTGCAGTAATTAACTGTCACTGCCCTCATTCATTTTTAAGACGCTACAAATTATAGCCAGCTACAAAAAAAGCTTGAAAAGCCGGCAGCTAGAATGGAAGTACAGAGAGTTGTTGTTATGGAAACGACCAGGTCATCTAGCCGCATTGGTGTAAACTGACAGGTTTCAGAATGCTGCAAGTTTCAACTCCTCTTGTCGCAAGTCTTTGGTCTGAACTGCAGTTACTAATACTATAAACGGCACCTTTACTGCCAATATACTATTGAAACAACCTGTGTACACCTTGCTCTCAGTTCACCACTGTTTCTCATCCTCCCTCCTTTTCTAAACCAGGGCCCCCGATGGTTCTTGTATTCTGACCAACAGCGCGGACAACGTGCTCCGTGTGTACAACCTTCCTCCAGAGATTTACAGCTACAACTGGGATTTGCTTCCTGAAATGGTGAGCACAGAGATGGCTAGGTCAGGGGTTCCCCAAATGTCTGTGTAGCGACTGGAACAAGTAGGAGTGTTGGCAACACACAGACAACTCTAAATTTGTGTTATGAAAGCAAGAAAGTAAACAAACTTTTATTTAAAGCTGTTTCAGAACAGTTCCTGCACACCTTTTAAAGGCTAATCAGATTTGTTCCTCAAATCAGATCTTTAAGACTGACTGCCCGCACTTTTATTTGCAAGTGATCAGATTGGATTTCTGCGTCCGGACATCACCAACCTATCTGCATGGGTTGCTGTGGTAACGATGTAGCCATCGGTCACTACGTAAGCTGGTGACGCAGCTTTCCGACGCAGAAGCATGAGAAGTCTAGATCCATCATCTCGGCCTAAAAAAACAATCGTGCTGCCAAGTTGCGGCGCAGAACTCCTACATTGCTGAGTTTGTCTGGTGTACTTCAGTCACTCTGCCTCTGCCGTCACTGTCGTATGTTGTGATGCAAAAGACACTTTGAAATCCGATTTGTGCGTCCGGACTGAGGTGCATTTGTAGAAATGCGATTAGAATCGCATTTCAAACCGCCTCCAAATGTCGCTTGGATCCGATTTTGCAAAAATCTCACTTGATGTGTGTTTTTGCTGACCAGACTTTCTAAAATCAATCTGGATATGCCAAACAATGGATTTGGGCTGGCAGTGTGAACAAGGCTGTAGTGACAGGTACGTAGGATCAAAAACATGAAAAGAAATCCAAAACATAGTACACAATGTCCATAACGTGACTCCGTTAAAACAGCTGTCGTCGGACCTTCATATGTTCTCATAGACGTGTTAATAAAGTGAGACGTGATCGGGTTGTTTTGTTTTTTCCCATTAAAAGCTGTTAAATTCAATTGTAAAAAAGGTTTTACCTCGACAGAGTTAACCAACACTGATAGAGGCCCGTCTTCATCAAAATGTCTCATCAGACTTGCGCAGTAAATCCTCAATGTGCTTGTAACACTGGAACCCTTGCACATACGGGAAAACCCTTTTTCTCTATTGAGTTTTGTAGGGCAACAAATTATTTTTGTTCAGTTTCAAACAATAAAAAAAAACATTCCTTGCATCTTCTACAAATGGGACCTTTATCAAATAGAGCATGAAATGACTAAGACATATGTCATTCTCGAAACCTGGGTGTAATTGATAAAGTTGAATCCAGTTAAATGATATTGGATCACTTAAACTTTGGCAACTCATATTTCTGGTTTCCACATCAATCCATTCTTCAAACATTAGTTACAGTTTGTAAAACAAGCATGTGGTAGTGGTGTGCGATACTACAAAATTTGGTATCGATCCGATACCTAGTAAATACAGGGCCAGTATTGCCGATACCGATACTTTTTACTTAAAAAACCATGATTTATGAGGTGAATGAATCATCAGTATTCTAAATGTGAAAAAAAAAATATTGACCACTAAATTATTAAAGTGTTGGTTATCTAATTAAAAATACAACATGAGTGTCAATGGAGGGGGAATGATAAGCAAAATGTAAGTTAGTCCTGCTACGTTGCTATCGGCTGCTTGATGCTTTGTGCTTGAGCCATCACACTATAATCTGATCCGACTAAAATATTACTTTCAACGTAGGCTACCTGGATAGTCTTTGCCTCCCTGAAAAGACTCTGCCAGTGACGTCTGTCTCTGTGCCGGGGGTCTGGGTCTGTCTGAGCCTGGCTCTGCATTCTCCTCCTCCCTGGGTTTTTGCAGCTCGGACTTTTGTTTTTCGTGGACTTTCATATGTTTCAGCAAATTGGTGATGTTGCCACAGTAGCGTACAGCGTTTTCATTTACACGTGTGAAATAACACGATGCTTCTCTTCCTATCTGCCATCCTGCTCTGCCACTCAATGCACAGAAAGCAGTCCACCAATTTACGTGTGTTTTTGGCGCCGCTGAGTCACGTGACGACATGACAACCAAACACAACAGAGGGGGAGGAGCAACGTTGCACTCGCATGCGTTGATGAAACGGTAGCAAGTACTGAACGTCGAGGAGAAAAACTGAAATTAAAGTATAGATCCCATCACGCTAGTATCGATCCGATACCGATACCAACGTTGGTATCGATATTTTGGATCGATCCGCCCACCCCTAACACGTGGAGAACACAATTTACCTTTGATTCAGTCCCATTAATAACATTTTTCCTGACCACGTTACAGCATTCAGAATTCACACGTCGTCTGTGGTCTGATATATGACATTTAGAGCTTACAGATAGCGTCTTGGTAAGAAGTCATCCAGGTTTTGACGGCAAATAAGATCTCTAGAGGTTTGTCTTCTGCACCATTTGAAATGTTTTTTAATGCTTTAATCATGTTAATGAGATATTTTGCATCTCTTTCAAACACTGTCTAAATTGTGAGATGTTTCGAGTAAGGAAAAGGTCAACCTGTTGTGTTTTCTGACCTTTTTGTACAAAGACCGCCATTATGTTGTTGTTGAACATGATTTCTGCATGTGTTGCAATCAAGCAAACAAAAACATTTCAGTCAATTTAAGGCACCAGCTTGAGAAAATGTATTACTGAAGATTTAACAGTTGGAATAAAATGGGCATGGTGTCATTTTAGGTTTTGGGAAATTCCAAGTGGCGAGCCAATCTCTTAATTGTTTTACAGGCTGGTTGATTTGGATCACTGAACAAAAATAATGGAAATATAATCAATTGTCTTCCATTTCAGAGATCTCAAACCGTTTGTGAAAAGGGTAGAAAATTGAGCTTTGATTGCCCTATTTCTCACATGGTGCCACTGGATTTTGATACTGGATTTTACAACAAGGAAAAGCCTGTGATATTGTCTTCTGGCTGCCTGTTCGGTACCAGCGTCGGCACTGAAAGATCCCATCATGTACACTGACTGCCTCCTGTCTTTCTATTCATTCTGTGGCAGAGTCCAGTGCTGAGAATGTCAGAGGGAGACACCATCTACGACTACTGCTGGTACCCCAAGATGAACTCTCTAGACTCGGACACATGCTTGTGAGTTGAACTCGATCTTTGCCAGACCATGCCCTGAGCCCTCACTTCTTAAAAGCTGGATAGATGAGACATTTAAAGTGCACTTTGAAGGTTAACCTGCCGCGGTGGTGATGGATGTACACACAGAAAAAGTACTGTGATGTTTATTGAGGCTGGTGTCAGTCAGTGATTGGTCTTTTAATCTAAATCTTGGCTGGTTAGAGTGGGGCGCTGTGTGTGTGTGTGTGTGTGTGTGGGTGAGACTTCCTGTTTGCGTGAGCTGGTCTAATCGACTATCCGAATACAGAAGATAGTGTTGTATGCTTGTGACGCGTTCTTTGATCTTGTGGTATTTGCAGTCGTTGTGGGAGGCGGCTGCCAGCGTGGAGAGAAGCTGTAAAAGCTTTGTGATGTCTCTCATTACCAGTGAAGATTTGGCCCTCGTCTTGTCTGCCTGCGTCGCAATTCGCTCGGCTCTTTGAGGCCCACGGTGCTTTTCAGCATGATTCAGCCCACTAACGGCTCTCCCGGGTCCAGACAACACCTAAAGGGCCCCGTGATTCCCTGACTCGGGCCTTCTCTCTTCATCTTTGCCGCGTGTGTGCGGCCGTGCGCTTTAGCAGGCTTTTAAAATGTGCTAATAATGACATCACTGTGTGTTTGTGCGTGTGCTGTGAAGCGGAACCAACATCAGTAACACCCCGCCGTCACCGCGGAGAATGCATATCGTCTGTGGCGAGAGAGGTAGGGCCGCGCTAACGAGCTGAGGTCAAGTTGCCAACAGTTTTCACTGTCTATGCGTCCTCCCCCAGCTCCCAGTCCGCCAGTTACAGCCTCCGCCCTCCAACAGATTCCTCAGATCAAGGCCCAGTGTTGGCACCGCGCCACCCCAGCACCAGACAGCCTTCACTCTGCGGGAGGAGGAGGGGTGGGGGTCAGGAGCTGCATGTCCAAAGATGAGAGTTGTGTAAACGGCACAATGATCAACAAACAACTCATGTGGATAATGAACCACTTGAGAGGCCTGTGTTCTCTGCCAAAGCCGCGCAAAGGCCTGTCTGTCATGAGGACGATGATGCCAGTAGGAGGCGACGAGCAGATAATCTTCATCTTCTTCAGATCACAGCCTCAGATCGGAGGGGGGCTCCTGCAGGGCACAGCTAGGTGGTAGGACAAGCTCAGAGTAGAGATTAAGGGCTGAAGGTTTTGGTTGTGATTATTGAACCTATTTACAGCAAACCTGCTTTTCTAGTGTCTTTTCGGTCTCCCGCCTCCCTCCTCCTCCCCCTCTTCTCACATCTCCCCATTTTCTTTCTCATTCCTCCCCCTGTGCTCCTTGGACTCTCTGTCTGCCAAAAGCCGTGTGTTGTTGATGCCCCTCCTGTAGAGAGGGAATAAGGGCCCCTGTTATGGCTCGGTTAAGTTGCCCCGAGATCTAGGCATTGCTCCAAGCTAGCAACAGTCTAGCATTATAATTGGGCATTTCCCTGCTCTGGAATAAAGCTACGGCTCAGAGGGGCCATAACGGAACACTACAGCAGCGGTAGGGGCTAATTTCCGTTGTCTAATTGAGCCGCAGTGATGTTTGGGCATTTGTTCAGCGCCCAGTAATTAGAGTTAAATGGGCATGGCTCAGTCTTTGGCCCTGATTTGAATCAATAAGAAAGTACTGTGGTCTTGTCTCCATAATGAGGCATAGCACAATGCTGCGTATTTGTTTTGATGCATTTGATGCATTCAGATGGATGGTGGTGCTGTAGAGTTTAGAAACAAGAAAATGAATCAAAGTGTTGTTGGTCATCCATAATGTATATTTCAAAAAGAATCTCAACAGCCTTTTTATTTCATTTTAATCTGCTTTGTATCCTCTGAGAAGCAAGTACAGCTCTATTTTATTCCGCTAGTTACTTTGTTTTTCTTTTATAGACAAATACTGATTGTCACACTGTTTCACTGCAGACAAATGTGTTTTTAATTGCAAGCTGTAAAACAAAATTGCCCTCAGGGACAATAAGGTTTGATTATTAACCCATGTGTCATATTTTGCATCATTCTCTCGCTGCTCCCTGTTGCCTGTCTTTTTCCCGTTTGTCTTAATAACTCACTCTCTTCCCCTCTTTGCCATTCTTTTCATCTGGCCTCGCTACTCCCCTTTCGCAGTCTAGCGAGCAGTAGCCGCGACAATCCAGTCCACGTGTGGGACGCGTTTTACGGGGAGGTTCGAGCCAGCTTCCGACCCTACAACCACCTGGACGAGCTGACGGCAGCCCACTCCCTCTGCTTCTCGCCGGATGGATCGCAGCTCTACTGCGGCTTCGACAAAACCGTCAGGGTCTTCTACACCGATCGTCCTGGCAGAGACTGTGAGGAGCGACCCACCATAGGTCAGATATCGACGGCTCTCGCACACTTTCAGCTTAAAGCGTCATACTAGTGGTTTTTGAAGTACAACTTGTATATACTTTACAGTGCAAGGCTGTGATTTAAATGCATGATAATTGTGGTTCTTTACATCAAAGCCTCTCTTGAAAGTGGTGGGAATATATAAAATTATAACGCGTAATGAATTAAGAGTTATTTATTCTTATTTGAGAGCAGGGACTGTTTCGAAAACTCTCCCTGTTGTTCAAGGACGCTCCAAACTCCAAACAAAATAAAGATTAATTCACAGAAAGAATTGCATTCACAAGCTATGTTCTTGTACAATCAAACCCATGCAACAAACAATAAGTCAACAGCAATGTTGTGAAAAGGATAAGTCAGTTGTTTCTTGTATATAAAAAAAATGTTGCTTTTTGACAGCTGGTTGTCACATCTCACAGGCTGAAGTGTCCTTGAACAAACCAACAAGGAGACTGTTTGTTGTGTACTTAAAGAGAACTAAATGTTTCCCGTGATAAATTCCTAATCTCTGGCACACACTTCAAACAAGCTTCAGTTTGCTGGCAAGTCTTCTTGTAGATAACGAGCTGAAGTATTCTAAACCGCCAAAAGGATCCTCAGAAAATCAGTTCTATTTTTTAATGCAATGGTATAGTTTTCATATCCTTAATGATTTTTTTTAAAAAAAGATATGGTGCAAACAGTGAGAGGTTACTTATCAGGTGGCAACAAATAAACCTGCAAAATGCCTAAAACTCTGCTATGATGGCAAATCAACGTGCTCTTGTAGATCGTTGCAGTCTATGGTCTCTTGTCTGTTTGGTTGCATCAGCTTGATACTGAATAACTGCAAGTTATTACTGTTACAGCGCTTTGGGAACCGGTTCGGTTGAAAAGCGCTATATAAGAAAGAATCCATTTACCATTTATGCAGAAATGTGTGGTTGGTCTCAAAAACGGGTTACGTGATGCATGTCAGGGCTGTGCTAAACGGTTGCTTCTGCTCTTTTGTGCCAAAAGTGTGCTAAATGTCTTGGTTTTTTTTAAAGAATGAGACAGTGGATGATTGGGAAAGGAGTAACCTGTACAAAGAAGCATGATCCAAATGGGCGTTATGCACGCATTGTTGAGAAATATTCTCCTCTTACGGATGTAATCAGGAGTTGCCAAAGATTCAACTTTGAGTAAAAGTGATTGGGAGTTGTGTTTTGTGAACTTTAAAAGGCCAAATGCCACTCCATTGTCTTCACTGCAGTGAAGAAGCAGGGCCAAAGTGGCATCATCTCCTGCTTTGGCTTCAGCCCCTGCCAGTCTGTTTACGCCTGTGGCTCTTACTCCCGCTGCGCTGGCCTCTACTCCTGCCAAGATGGCACCCTGCTGGCTCTGCTGCCGACCCGCCACCACGGCGGCCTCACCCATCTGCTTTTCTCCCCTGACGGCAACTACCTGTACACCGGCGGGCGCAAGGTGACCACGCACACGCACACACACACACACACACACACACACACACACACACACACACACACACACACACACACACACACTTGCATAGTTCAGCAGGCAGAAATGAGCCCCGAGGGTAATAATGCTGCGTCGTTTGAATAATCACACACACGCACACCATCAGTAGGCTTTGTGTGTTAAGCAGGTAATAAATGACTTTGCTCTGTTGCATTGGAAAATTGGTTTACACGAGCATTATGGAAGCTTTTTGGATAAGAGCTTTATATGCTAAGTTCCTGTCTTGATGGCATGAGTCAGCATGTAATGAATCTGATGGGGGGGGGGGGGGGTGATGTTGGAAATTGTGTATTTCTATGCGACGACGTGAGCAAATAAAACGATGATACAAATTAAAATAGTCGATCTATTTCGGCTCAAAGAGAGAGAACATGCACCCGGCTTTGTATTAGGAGTA
>JAVQJF010027060.1:0-39911 GCA_036023855.1 Gadopsis marmoratus | reverse complement strand
TGAGTAACTTTTGCACCCTCGTCTGTAAGCCCAACCATAGCGTGTGCTTTTCAGCTATGCTGTTTTTATCAAGCGTGTCACCCATGTCTACAGGAGAAATGTAGCTGTTAAAAATAAGTGCAAGTGCAATTGACAGTTTACTGAAAAAAAAAAAAAAAGTCTAATCACACTTTGGCCTTCACAAGCAAAAGAGTTATCCTTTCTACTGTATTTTATCATAATTTGCTCTTGACCTTATGTTTTGCACATAATGTAATTTTTTATGCTCATACTGGAGAGCATAAATATAACTTTGTTATAGTTAAAACATGGTATGGTGTAGAAGGAGCAGGGTGGTTTGCTGGCTTGTTTTTTTGTTTTTTCCACATTGGATGATTTTTCCAGAGCGGAATTTCTCATTGTGATGTACGGCTGCAGAAAAGATCGGCGCAATGCTATGTGTTTCATGGTGTGCTGTGTGTAAAAGTAATGATGGTGGGGTTTGGTGCTATGTTGATTCCATCTTGGCTGTTCTGCAATAATTCAGGAGAGGAGGATGGGCGGGGTGGTGGGAAGGCACCATTTTACTCCTCCAGTCCCCCTTCACCACCACTGGAATATAATCCGCTGTCTCCTGACCTTCAAATCATGCAGCGCTGCAGTCATTTCAATTGGCCCGACCGCCATTAGCGTGAAATGTCCTCTAGCCACTCTCCTTCTACACATGGAAGATTTCCTTTCTCCCAGCATGGTTTCCCTCTTCTACTTTGCTCCTTCCCTCCATCTCGCATTCTCTCCACCATGCCCCCTGAAGCCTGGCTGCGATGGAAGGTGGGAACTTCTTGCACTAAGGAAATGAGCCACCACAGGAGATGCTATTGGTCAAAAGACAGGATGAAAAACACTCACTCCATTAGACTCTGATATGTTTGTGTTGCACTGTGTTCCTTTTAGAAAAAAAATGTTTTATAACATAGCTTATACCATAGATATTTAGTTTTACAGCGGCTGCCATTTTAAAATGCCTAAGTGCATGTATGACCTTTTACAAATGAACGTGTTTTTGTCAAGCAGGATGCTGACATGCAGCTCAATGTACTGTAAATGTAAGATATGTTTCTCACATATTTTGCTACAACTGCTAAACTGCTTGTGTGATACAGATCATTTATTTAATAACAATTAATAGATGGACAAAAATATTGAATCATACTCCTAATCATTCTCTTGCAAGCGGTGCCATTGGTGCGTCTGTATCTCTGGTTTTGAGCCTGGACACAGCAAACAATGCTACAGCGTTGCGGACCGACAGCTAGTTTGTGGTCGCAGGGTTCGTTGGAGCATGCCCGTGGTAGTTCCCTTGGCCAAGCACATCACATCTAGGAGCTCTCCTTATCATAGAGAGAAGAAGATACACTGACTGGGGCATAGAAATCACATGCCAAAGCTCAGCATGTGTTATGTTGCTAGTAGATAGATCAATTATTGAAAGGGGACATATTTGATATGATCTGAATATTAAAAATATATCAGAGGGCAAACAACATTCATGGCTGTCTTCAGATCTGTGCTGAGAGATGTGTGTCAAATCTCCAGAGATGCTTTATTTAGAAGGGTCAAGGGGTTCTCTGACGGTTTGATAAGATGTAAAAATATTTTTTTTTTATTTTTGTTGTTCATTTATAAAACATAGTGTAAAAATGTCAGCAGTATCTTTCAAAATAATTTTTATTATCAGTGTGCCTCATAAATTATTATTCCTCCATATTCATAACCGCAGATAAATATCCTATGACCTAGAATCCATCTCACGATAAAACATCATTACACAAACACACGTATCTCAACATCGTCGTATTTTTCCTGTTTCAAAAAGATGTTGTTTTCCTGGTTGTGCACGGAGTGAATTTGGCTCACCCTGTCACTGCTTATTATGTTTCTGGGACAATAACATTCGGAAATGGGTACTTCTATATACATATACTGACTGCCTGACTGTGTGCCAGCTGTGGGAAAACACTGATCCAGGTGCAGCGTGTGGAATGATGAGATTTGTTTACATAGATAGCCATTGTGTCCCCTGCTCTTACACAGGTCCTCATCTGAAACCTTCCCTGAAGTCTCTTTCTCCCTACTGGTTGTTATTACATACAGTGTATGTATTTATGATTAATGACCCCACTGGGGTATATCCATAATGCAATGACCTCAACGTAAAATTGAAATGCATGCACTGGATGTAGAGCATTCTTATATTATTGCCCAATATACTTAGCAGCCATTACATTTGTTGGCACTGGTGAAAATAAAATGGAGGGCTATGAGGTTTCAAATCAACAAGGCCACTCTAAGAAATGGTCTTATTGGAATTGCATTAAGTTGATTAGACTGAGAAATGAATACTATTTACAATGGAGCAGTGTTAAACACTCTTGTTTCTCCCAGCTATAGGAGTGCATTGACAGTCAGTCAGCATCAATTAAATCTCCTGATCTGTATATCCTGAGAGGCCGGACTTGTTGTCTTCTAAAAAAAAAGCCAGTCTGTGGCAGCAGAATGTTTCATTTCCTCTTGGAGATTGCCCTCAGTAATGCAGAGTGCTTATCATAGTCCTGGAAGAGGGCTGCAACAACGCAACGTTGTGATGCTTGATACCCAGATCAACCTGAGGCCAATGCTCACAGCCTTTTAAAGTAGCAATTGGACCTTTTTTTTGCTTTTTTCAATCAGGGCAACTGTGTGTTTTGTTTAAATTCTTATAATATATTGTAGATTGTTGAGATATTAGTCATGTTAAAAACATTGGTTAAATTCTTTTGGAACAGAATACATGGACTTTTGGCAATATTATGAGTGGATATATGTGAAAATGACAAATGAGGTCTGGGAAGGACGGGGTTGTGAGGGGGCCAAGCTGTCCCTGGCCATTCATTCTGTCTGGCCCCCCTGTCTAATTAATGGGCCACGTTCATGCACGTTATTGCACCAGAGGGTCTGTCACTCATTAATCATGTGACCTTCTGTGGCACAGTTAATGACCTTGGAGGAGTAGATCAGCTGGAGATGGCTGAAGCTGTGGAATTAAATTGTTTCTGGAAGTGGTCATGGTCACATCAGGCACTTTAACAGCCACTCTGCTCAGGCCCTCTCCTGTTACACCTCAGTCTGTGTATCGCCCCTAGGTCCTTGCAGGCTCTGCCACAGGGATGGGCAGGGGTATTTCAGACACTCAGGATTAGAGTAGGCAGGGGATGGAAATCAAATCACTCAGTTATGACTTTATTGGCTGATTTCCTGCATGACCACTGCCTGTCACTCTTCAAATCACTCATAAAAGAAGCAACTTGCGCCAACTTCTTAAAAAACTTCTTCTCGTCAAAGTTCTGAGTTGCAGCTCAGTGTTAAGTGAAGTTTTTCATTGGAGTTTAGTAACTGCATGATCAAACTTAAAACTGCTTTTTCATGCTTTAATGAAACCCCAAAATTTCATAAAATAATTTTTCGCAATAATTTTAATATTTCTATCTGCACAATAACAGGTTATTGCTACCTCTGGAGGTTACCACGTCTTTACAAATTGTGATGTAATTGTTCAGTTTCCATACAAGATTCATACAGCAGGTAGGAGAGTACTAACGGTCTGACTTTTGCTTCACGCGCCTTTCAAACTGAATTTGCAAAATTGATTGAAAACGTTTTGTTTACATGCTTTGTTACATATCACACGTAGCTGTAATGTAGAAAGGAATTATTGGATGATTAATTGATAAGTAGACTGTCACAAAATAAATTTACAACAATGATCGATTAATCATTTAATTCATTTAATTTAAGTAAGTAAATGTACCATGCTAGATGAAAAATAAAATAGTCCAATAAACATGGGCAGGTGGGTGAAGTGTTGAAAATTATTTTAAAACAGACAGTGTGAATTAACACAGTTCAAGTAGAAGCAAGTCTGTTTTTAATTGAGACTTTGAAAAGCCACTCAGGTGGTTTGCTTAATTTACTCTGACAGGAAAGGAGCCATTATCAAGTGCAGTCGTCCTTAGTACCTGGATATTGGAGCCACCAAGACAGGAGTAATATCTTCTCTGCTTTGTGAAACTGGCTGCAGTTTATTGTCTTAATTACAGTCTAAATCACCATTTTGGTGTAAATAAACAATGCAGTTAATTGTAGTAATCAAGCCACCATATAATAGAAACATGAATGTCTGTGTCCCAGTTCAAATATTTTAAATTATATTCCACAGCAAGAAATCATACTGTTCTTTTGTTTTTAGATTTATCCACTTGTTATCAAAGATGACCCTGAACTTTCCCTGCATTTTCAAAGTCCAGAATGATAATGAAAACTCAAATGCATCTATCTTTAATAAAGTACTGATAGTGACTGTCTAATTGCATAATGTTGTTAGGGTCAATGGAGAGATAAAGCTTAGTGTTGTCAGCATGACGGTGAATACTCATGTGGAAAGATTAAATGGAAAAAATCAAAGGGCTAAAGACAGTACCCTGGGGTACTCCACAGTTCATATGTGCCCAAGGTGACTTCAACAATAGTTAAAGAGAATTGTTAACAAAAAATATCAACTTATTTTTTATACCGTAGGAATCAGTGTCTCTGCGTGACCATAATAGATGTTTCCAAAAAATATGTTCTTATCAAACCTTTCAAGGCATTTTACAACTTTAATTTTATTTAATTTTTTAGCGTTCTTCCATTTATCTTCCTGTGAATTAAAAAAACTGAACTATTACAAAATAGGACAATATAAAAAATTATATTCTCAATATCAGAAGTCTAAAATTGTTCTTCCTGGAGGAAAGGCAAAATGGGAAACCAGTGAGTTAGAAAGGTTATTTCGCTGCCTCATGGCTGAAGCAAATACAGCGATTTATGTTTATTTAGCAACCATATTTATAATTAACTATTTTGAAAGAAACGAAATAATTTCACCACGTGTCCAAATTTTAAACGATAATCGCCTTATGGCTGCCACCTCCTTTTCACAGCATTAAAATGTTAGCTTTCTTCTCAGTGACATTGAAATGGAGGGATTTTGTTTATCCCTGCCTTTTTTTATTTAACATTTTGCTCAGCGGGGGAGTTTCAGATAGATTGTTTTCAAGACAGTCCCTGCAGACAGCGAGCAAACACTCTACAGCTTCATCAAACAGAACAATCTTCAACTTTCCCCTTCTGCAGTGTGCAGGGAAATGTGACTGAGAGGAACATCATAATGGAATATGATTGAAATGATCATCATAATTTTTCTGTCTGACTCTGTAACAATATGCAAGCACTGGTTTTTAGAGGATTTATTTCGAACCATGTGTAAGTTTACCATTCCACAGAGAAAGAAAAAAACACTGATGGATGAAAACATTTCATTTTCATGTGGAAAACATTTGCAAGTTTTGTTATTAATGAATTCACTCATGTGTGATGGATTCCACATTCTTTCCATACCCTCACAAAGAAAGTATCAACATACATTTGGGCACATGAAATTCAACCTGAAATACAGAGACGGCGCTAAAACAAATCTCTGTGAGCTGAAAAGTGAGTTCACCCCTGTATGAAATGAGTTCTGAATCGAGCTCATTCCACATTTGTGACTCAAATGCGAGCCAAACGAGTTTTGATGGTAGCACGGTAGCATTTTCATTTTTTTTTTCCATTTACATTTTTTTGGGGACAAATGAGTCAAAAATCCATTGTCAAAAAAAAAAAGGCATGTTCAAAGTCAGCATACAGATGTCTAAATCTTGGTGGGGTCAGTCATGGACGTTTGCAGATGTACTCATTAAAACACATAAAATCAAACACGCACATATATAGAGACTGCCATTATCCATTCGCCCAACACCCTCTGTCTTTCTCATTGCTGTCTTCCTTCTATCTCTCCTTCCACCATCTTTCTCCCTGTTGCAAGTGCAGGCTTGATTAATATTTTCCACTGTTCCGTAACCATGGCAATAAGGTCACTGCATATGATACTTAATTGAATCTTCCCAGTGCTTTTGTGTGCATCTCCTGTGTCCGGACAATAAAAATCTTCCACTGATGACTCCAGCCCCCTTCCCTTTACTCCACTCCCCTCCATCTTTCTTTTCATTTTGTGCCCCATGAATTTATTCATTTGTTTCCTCTGCTACCTCTTTCTTGTACTCCCTTTCTTTCCTACCCTCTCTCTGACCTAGTCTTCCTTGTCACGTCATAGCGTTTTACTTTTTTTTCTGTTTTCTTCAAACATTGTTCTCTTGCATGCCTTGTCCTTCAGCAAGGAGCAGGATAGTGTCATTGTTATAGTGTAGAGCCAAATTCAGCCCCCCCCGGTTTTGTCTTCTGTTCCCACCCACATGCTGGAACACCTCTTGATGACTTATTGCTCTTTAATGCCACAGTAATGCACAGCATACCGCTTTTATCTTTCACCCCCTCTCTTGTCTTCTTTCTCTGTATGTTGCTTACTACTTTTCTCCCCATGCAGCATTTGCATGCTCAAATCAGTCTCAGGCACAATTGTTAAATTGATTTCAAACAACACTGATGACTCAAGTGGTGAAACAGAAAGCCTGGCAGCCAGGAAACCATTGGGACACAAAGTGAGCCACTGACACAGGGTGCTCTCTGACCAGGTGTCTGATTAATGCCTAACAAATTGGGGTCCTCTAAGATCCGGACATAAGTGGGAGACACGTCCCCTCTTCACGCAACACATGGACCAACACATAAACACATGCTGGCTGAGTCTTTGTTCACGCAAGTATGGAGGCTAATCCATGACAAGAGGGGGATACCGATTCACAGGGAGAAAACACTGGAGTGGATAAAGAGTGCGTGGGTGAAGAGAAGGTGGTGGTCTGTTTGTGGAGCTGGCTTTTCAAAACAGCACGATGGACATAAATACATTCTTTATCAATGTTTGATTGCCCTGGTTTAGCTGCGACAATCTTTCATTTTTGCATTTTTTTTTATTCAGCTTCATACACATAAGACGAGAGGGAATCGGTCTTTTCTGTTCTTTACTGCAGAGTGCAGTGAATATTATGTCACTATTGACTTGAGCAATACAAACAAGTAAGCCATAATATGATACGGTTTTACAATCGCTAACATAAATAAATATAAAATGGGTAAATATCATTCAAAGAAAAAAAAACATAATTTTTTTCAGTGGTATTTGGCAGATCATTTTACTGAAAGGTCAATTTAGTTAATGCTATTACATAGTATGGGAGTTCTGTTTGTTCTCATAAAAGTGTGCCAATGATCTTGAGGCCATCATTAGACTCAAATAAAACAGAGAAAGATAGGATAGGAGACAGAACGGGGGGGAAAAATGTACACATCAGATTTGACATATGCACCATAAAATAACCATTAGCAGTTACCTACAATCTGAAGTGACAGTGTATCAATAATGTCACTCTGAAAATGGGACAGGTTTGTTGCTGTCTTTAAATCACCAGAGACTCCATACAGCAGAAAAGCATGCAGATATAGAAAATGCATTAAGGCTTGATGTTATTGGGTGTGGTGGGAGCAGCGTGACACCCAGGGGCACATGAGAACATTGCTCACCTCTCAGTGGGTCACACGTCTGAGACACCTGCCCGGTCTGAGGCTCGGTCCTGACAACATTATCCGCTCTGGTTGAACTCAGCAGTCGATATTGTTCAGTCCGTTTATTATTTACAATCTGTTTTGATTTAAAAACTCCAGTTCAAATGTGTCAAAATTTAGAAAAGTATTATACAACAATTTTTTTGTATAGGCGTTAGTTGTTTCTGTTTTCTTTAAAATGCAGTATTTCATATTTTATTGTTATATATTATGATTAAATATTCCGTATATCCTTAAAAGATTGTCTTTATTTAAGTTTATTTTCCATAATCACAAATATGAATATTCTAACCAACGGTGGAGTGATCTATGTAAAATTCTATAAAATTGTATTACCATTCAGTCTAAAGTATGCAACCTCCAAACCACACTCAAGTCATGCTTATGCAATCCCTTAAAGCATACAACAAAACAAATTCTGTCACTTTCAGAGATATACAAACACGCATACAAACAAGCACGAGCAACCGCACTTGCAAAACACACACACACACACACACACTGACTTGCTTTCACTAACCAACTCCTTCCTCCCTAATGGGCATTTGTGTACAATCAAACTTCGTGTTGCATATGAATGGACCTATTAATGAATGGGACATGCACGTAGTGTCTGCCAGCTTTGAAAGCCGAGAGCAGGGCACACTTCTTTTCTATTACCATGTTTAATATGGGAGCACGTGGAGGCTATAGTATGCCCATCTGCTGCTCACACACGCCCCTCAGCCACCCCGTTTCTACCATGTGCTGGCGTAACAGGCAGGCATTGTAGCAACAAGTGTCTGCACATTACCACGCTTGCCAGCTCCCCTCACTTGGCAGCGAGCCTGCTAAGCTGCCGGCCCCCTTATGAGAAAAAGACTTGATTGTGCCAGGGGAGAGAGCTTAGGGGATAGACCGGGAAGAGGGACGAGGAGGGGGATTTGATTTACATACTGCAGTTTAGGCGACACTCATCTGATTTTAAACGGCTCCATAGCAATTAAGGGTCATTAGTCCTTTTGTTTTCTGTTGTGGCACAATGTAGCAGTGACGGCATCTGAGGCGCGGTGCCTCCTGTGGGGGCTGCCTATGGGAATGTCAGCACTAACGGGGTCTGTCTCCCCACCCTTCCTCCCCATTCATGTCTCCTACTCTGCCATTGACACAGCTTTCCTCTGTGTGTAAACAAACACTCAGCACCAGCCTGGCACTGCGAGGGAAGCCAGTCTGGCAAAGACCCAGCTCTGGAGGATGCAGCTGGTGACGGTGCAGGCTCAGGAGGCACAGGCGGCTGCTTATCCTAATTATCCTGAGCATGGCAACAATTTCTTTCATATGGTGTAATTTGCAAATTGACAGCATTCAATAACAATTGTTTCTGGCAAAGGCATATTTTCGCACATTGTACATGGTAATGCCTCCATCTGAATTTTACTTTTACTAGCTACATACAATACTGTATGATGATGGGTGGTCTGTAAATCCATTTGATGTGTTAAATAAATGTAGAATCTAAATGCAAACACACTAGAGACTATTAATTACTTTAACATTAATTATGATTTTGTTTCTCTACACAGCTGCAGCAGTCATCTCTATCTTGACTGCTTTCTGTACACTTCTCTGACCGATTGGTAGGAATGAAATAATGTGACATAATTCAATAGCATCTCCCTGAATATAATAGCGCCAGTGGATGTGATCAAGTAGGTATTTTAAATAAGATATAACACAGGAGAATAACATTGCCTCAAGGTCAATCGTGCCAGGCTGTGATGTATTCTTCAATATGCTTGTGTCTGTATCTTCCATTACTCACCTGGCAGGCAGTGGTGTGTTCAGCACCCCTGCTACTATGAAAAGGCATCAAAGGCAGCAAAAAGACAGGTATGGTATGGAATGTGAATGTTCACATGTCCATTTGTGTGGCTGTAAGACCCTCCTCAGTTGGTATAGAAAAACACTTACTGCTAATGTAAATAGCAAGGCAGCATAAATCAGGAGCCACACGCAGCCCGGGAGAATATCGTGTAATAGTTATTGCGAAATGAAGTGGCATTGGGATCAATATCCTACTATATCTCACTCTGGCGTAATGGCGCAGAGGGGAGCTGGAGGCCAAGGGAGTCCGGTCCCTCCACCCCGCCATGGGCCTATAAATCTGCCTGACCTGCAGCCCGCTTATTAAAGTGCATACACAATCGGCAGCAGCCATCCAAAAATACAAGCTTACTTACTGACCTGGAGTCAGGGGAATGGATGCCTTTACCTTGTCTAAGGGCAGGGGTTAAAGGCTGATTGAGGCTGTAGCATGATCACACCATACTGTACAGAGAAACAGGACCATGTTGGTTTTAGCTCAGCATTAATAACACTAATATCATTTAAGGAAGTTTGAATGTCAGCACTGCAGGGAATACTGTAGATTAATTTCAGTTTCTGATATACTGTAGTAAACCCAGCATCTTGTGTGTATGTTTTTATCTCCTATTTATTAATGAAGTAATTTGTCTGTTTGTCTTTTATTCATAGTATCTTGAGGCACAACCTTCCTTCTGCCAGTGTGCAGCTAGCAATTATGCTCTCTAAGCTGCAGCTTATTCACCAAAATTAAACTATAGTGTGTTGTTCGCTGAGAAATCAGCAGTGCTGTCAGAAATAATTTCATTACAAATGAAAGGAGAGAGGAAATTATTTTCAAGGTTGTGATTTCAAGGTTGAGACTTTCCCTCTTCGAAAATGGTCTTTTTGTCTTGGCTTTTGACATGGTGGTTTGCTTGGTATTGTATATGTTGTGGGGGGGGGGGGTTGACAATGGGACACACATCATTCCCACTCTTATACACACAATAAGATAAACAGAATAACAAAAGCATACCAACACATATTACAAATACCATAGTAGCAGTGGGGAAAAACAGTTTTTGAAACAGAAACATTTCGTATTTGTGTGGTCTGTGTTTTGTAGGATCTAACACTGGCAGTGTACACTATGTTAGCCTGGTGAGAAGAGTCAGATGTAGTTTACTTTGCTTGAGGTGCAACAACTCTAATGACTGGAGAGGGAGACCTAGGATTTTGGATGACTGAGGAACACTGTGCTTTTTTCTCTGACCTGCTGCACAAAAGTGTTTTCAGTGACATGAGAATGTGGTGGACGTATAAAAGAAGAGTGGCTTTTGATTTGCATATATACGTTTTTTTGTTTCCGGAGTCTTTTTGGTGGCTTTTATGTATTTTATGCATAATATGTCTGTGCAGTGTTCTTTTCGTATCCTCAGGTTGTAATATAACTTCATAACAAACAGCACAGAGCCTGCAGACAAAAATGAGAGCACAATAACAGTATAATGATAATGGCTGTCTGTGATTTGCTAGATTATTCAGGTTTTATCCTTTCATACATAAGATCTTGTTGCAAGCTTAGTACAGCCTTCGGGAAGATATTATTGGTCAGTAAGATGGATGCTGGCAAAAGGTTATGCATTTCAATTGTAATAAACCAACATGAACAGTGAGACCTGTGATTCACTTTTGTTTTCTTAGAGAAAAGTGTTTGAAGGATATACGGTACGATTGAAGACTGTGGACAATGATGCACTTCTCTTATGTTTTACAGGACTGTGAAGGAAGCTTTTCTCTGCTTCACAGTTGGTAAGTGTTTCCTTGAAACTTTTTATTTTTCCTTATTGTAGTTTCACCACATGTATGATACTTTAGGGGAAAGGCTTTCTTTGAGGAAAGTTTGTATTTTATAGATTTAATCTCCAAGCAAACTCTTCAGAACTTGACTGGAGAAAAACAAAAGGGTTGGAGTTTAAATTATAAGAGAGGGTGCGCAGAAAGTCTTTACTGATATATCTGTTACATGCACATGTGCCATTATTTCTAAACTGAACCCTAATTACATTCAGAAAGGTCCATGTCAAGGTTCTTTTGGATAACATTTTGGAATGAACCCTGTCATTACTCTGAATTATTCACAGCATGAAACACATCATGTTCAATTTAGTTTTAATGTCTCTCACTAATTCTAATGTGTGATTGTGTGGAACGGATCAATCTGATGATGACTGAAAGTAAACAGTTGTGATTTTCTTCATTTTTTAAAATTAATTCTCAAAAATGTAATAAATGCATTTGAATTAATCCTGAAAACTGAGCTGGCTGACAAACTCCACTTTAACCTCCTGAGACCCAGCCAATTCATTTATGTCCTCTGTAGTGGACGTTGGCTTTTGGTCTATATCTTTTGAGTCATTCGAGCTACCCTACTAAGTCCTGGTGTGCTAAATGGAGGACATCCTGGCATTTCCAATGATATCTCATGTTTTTGGGTGGAATGAGGGGAACATTGTTTTCATGCCGAGACAAAAAAGTTAAAATGGAATATCATTTTTTTCCTCGGTTCTCAGGAGGATACTGTATATGAATGAATAAACAAAGAAACAAATAGATAATTGCATAAATTCAAAATATAATCAAATGGTCTGTGTTTAGTTCTTGACCTAAAGTAAAACAAGATCAAATAAACATTACAAAAACACCAAGGGGAATATGCTAAATTGATTATTTTTCAGATATATATGAATATAAAATATAATCACAGTTTATCTTAGCATATTCATTCTTTCTGTTTCTGTTTTTAGAACACACAATAGAATATGACTTTAACAAAAAATAGATGTCAAATAATGCTGAAAAGGCAGCCCAGTATGGCAGTCCAAAGGTTTAATTAATGCTCTATAGCTTTTTATTGTGTGTACTCTATAATAATGTACATACAGCATTTGTATCCCTAATGTTCCATTCTTAATGTTATATTTCAACAAGTAGTGTTCAAATTTCACAGTCACTTCACAAGTTATCAGAAATAAAAAATCTGATGATGATGTATTGTCAGTGAAGTGTGCAATGATCTCAATCTTAAGAAAATACAAAATCAGATTAAGCAAGCAGTATGCCCTCACAGGCTATCTTATGTGCAATGATGGCTGATTAAATTGTTATATCTTACTGAAGATGTGTTAATTGATATCTTAGATACGCGTTTGGCATTTTAAACATCTTACGTCAGTGCTGGACTGATTTTTAAGGCAAGCTGATACAAGTTGTTCTTCTGAGATAATTTCATGATGGTTTAATATAACTGACCATTTAAGCAATCCTTTCTAATGCGCTGTCTGTATTGATCAGCTGTACTAATCAACACCAGTGAAATGGTGTTGTAGTTTGTTTAATTCAGTAATCTACTCAAGTGTAATTTCATAGCTGTAGAGTGCACTTATATTATTGCACGTACATGATCATTTATTTGATTGCACGCGCACAGAGGCACAGCGGTTTTTTATGGATATGTACATGCACATGAATCTGAATGACCATTACAGAGTCATTTAAGTGTCAGCATCTTAATGTGTGCGTACTGTTCTTTAGTCGGCCTATCACAAGCCTCCTCTCACACATGCAGTGAACACCTCATCTTCCTTGAACCTAGAAGGGTTCGCAGTTCAGAGGACAAAGGTGAGGATGGTCTGGTTTTGTAGATTCTAACAGGGGCTGCTTTTTTAGTGGGATGCAAAGAGAGACGATGAGGGTTGGAATAGACTTGGGCGACTACGGACTCCACTGCAGAGCTGTTTGTACCACAGGTGATGCTCTTAACAAGATCTGATATGTGAACGTCGCATGTAAATTGTGCACCGCAGACTGACCTTTGCCCCTCTGCGTGTGAGGATCTGTGACCAGTGGCTGACCCGTAATCCTCCCCTAAATGGTTTGACAATAGAGAGACGTATTGATCTGGTCAGAAAGGGTCAAGAGCCTGACACACAGCCTGAGTCTGCTTTGTGTCTGCAGGTAGAGTGGCATTAACATTACCGCGGCTCCACCTGTAGTCACCTGTACTATGTGTGGATCAAGCTTCTGTTTCAGTTCCTGGGACAGACAGGCTTCAAACATCTGTTCCCACGTCACTTGCTTCGCTACGTTAATTTGGATTACAATGAGGCTATGTGTAAGAATTGAAAGAATAACACATTAGAGGTTGTATGACAGGATCAGGAAATAGCTTCTTTTTCTCTTTGAGACAGCACAAATTGCTTAAAGTAAAGCTTATGCCTGAGAGCTTTGGTAACATACACCATCTAACCCCCCTAACCCCACCCCACCCCCCCTTCCCACAAAAATAACACATGTCTGCAAGCTCCCTCTCAGAGCCCCCAGCTTTCCCCACTGCGCCTGGGCGGCTGCTCTCCTCTGGGCTCACCCAGAGAGGGCTGGCCAGCTCCCACATCTGGCCAGACAGAAGAACAGAGAAAACACTAGGAAATTCTCCTGCCGACCACTAGTTCTCCCCCTTGGATACTGAAACCTTCATGCACACACACACACTCTCTCTCTCTCTCTCGGATTCTTTTGGTGTGACCGGTGATAGAGCAACATCTGGAAGGAGCAGCAGTTTTCTTTCCTTGTGTTTTTTTGGGGAGATCTAGGCCCCCGATAATCCGTCTCCCTCCTCATTAAAGGAGCTGAATAAACACAGGCCTCTTCCAGTTGTTCCTATGAATTTCCTCACCAGGCGTCAGGAGACCCAAGCAGGGGCTACTGGATCAAAGCTGCCGGTAGCCCCATGTGTGCCAAGAGTGAGAGTGCGTTCCGGGGTTGGGCCCATTACCTTTCTCCCTGGGAGCCTCGGGAGGCCCCTAGGTCACTGGCTGTCAGCTTTTTGGCCCAAGCTCAGTAGAGGAAGAGGAGGAGGAAAAGGAAAAGATAGGAGGGGAGAAGAAAAGAGACATTGACCAGAGGAGATTCACAGATACTGTATGAGAGAAGATATCAAGACAGAACAGAAGAGAGGACAGGAGAAATGTGGATGCAAACAGGCTTGTGGGTACATAAAAGACAGCTGTGAAGTCTAAATGTTTGACTTGAATGAACTTACACACAATTTTCTTTTTTTTTTTTGTTGCTTTGGGTTAAGCGTTTGGTTTTTGTTTTACACAGATCTTTGTGTAAAACAGAAGTGAGCACTTATCTATGTTAGACAGTGGGACTAATATGCAATGAATTCATTCTAAGGTAGAAAATTGTGCAAAACAAAATGTATTTGAGCCGCTGCGTACAAGTCTAGTTGCAGGTAACAGAACAAACAACATTGTACCAGATCATGTGTGTACCACTCTAATGCACTGACCCTGGTGTGACATTAATTTTCTTATTCCCTGCACTTCCTGGCAATCAACTTAGAGGGGCAGTGGTTCACTGGAAAAGTTTGCAGAGGAGACAATTAAAGGCAGAAATCTAGGCAGTAGCTGCAACAACAGCAGCAGCAAAATCAACGGCGGCAGAAGAGGATGATGCCTTGTGCTGTAATTGTTACTCACTTACTCAGAAAGATGATAAAATTGATCAAATTGCATCCCTTGCACACTGCAGAACAGAGAAATCACCAATATTAAATGGTCAATGTAATTAACATACCTGGCTACCAGCTGCATGATGCAGGGTGCAGATGTGGCTGGAAATCACCATAGTGTTTGTATATGTGACCCATGTGTGTGCGTGTGTGTACAAATGGCCCTGTGGTCGTCATCAGGCTCCCATCAGTCCCTCCATTAGTTACTGAGCTGTGGGTCCGTGCTGGAGCCTACCTGCCCTGAATACAGATCAGGAGAGGAGAGTATGGGCAGCAAGCACAACAAAAGACAAACACACACATGCATGCACGCGCACACTCACAAAAGATAGCATTAACATATTATCTACGTTGACATACAGTGACATATTTTGACAGACACTAAAAATCAAAGTAATTGCATTTTACACACCTAAGTGACAGATGTTGCATCATATGCATGGGACGTAAGTAATAGTAAAATCATTAAAAACACCTCGGTGTATTTCCTCTGGCTGATAAAAGCAGGCATGTCTGATCCCTGCCTATCACTGGACACTGACACACCGGCGCCTGTGGAGAGCACTTCATCTGGTGCAGGCAGATCATAGCTTACACAGTCTGAAATAATGTCACACACAGCAGAGTACACACACTGGCAGCCCAGCACAAAGGCAAATATGATTGCATACTTCTCTTCTCCTTCTGGAGCCGCAGACTCATGTGCTCGTGACAGGAAATCTGCAGGCAGTCATTATGCCGAGCCAAACAAACACGCAGCCGCCACGCTCACTGATAATGTTTTCACATGTGCTGCTGCTATGTTGGAGGCATAGACGTGTGTGTGTGTGTGTGTGTGTGTGTGTGTGCGTGTGTGTGTACAGACACAGAAACACAGTTTGGGTTTTACTGACTTTATTTTGTGAGAAGCACTTATAATTTACAAAAGAATATTGTAATTTCAAAACAATTAATTTAGGTTTTACATGAATCATTAAATATTTTAAATCTGCAGATGACTGTATCTTGAAAGCATTTTTCCCTAGCCGCAAAATCTACCTTAGATCTAACATTAAAATGGAGCAGGTGTTTTTCAGAGGTTCTTACCTGTGAAGTTCGGACAGAGGAAGAATGTGAGGCTATAGAAACCGCATCAGTAATGATACTTATGTTTAAAGGGATGTCAGAAAAAAAGAAGAGGGTGTCCAGGTTGAGTTCAAGGCCTAAGACCAGGGCACTGCCTTGGAGTTCAAGCAGGAGCTGCTTGCTGGGGGAAGGGGACAGGGTGTGTGATGGCTTCTGTGTGTCCCTCCGGCAGCGCAATGGTACCCTTGGGAGACCTGGGTCAGGAGGCCTCCCTCCAGCCCCCTGCATTACTGTGCCATTTAAAGCCACCCAGCATCTATTTCCTCCAATAAAAACTAATAACCTTTTCTGTCGGAAATCACGGCAGCTCTTGAGTGCTGGAGCAGAGGCCTGACTGGATGGCTTGTAATTGCGGTCCAGAAGTCCCCCTTTAGTTTATTTTTTGCAGTGTTTTGGATTTGATTTTTTTCCCCCAGTCCTCTTGGTCCTCTGCGCTTTGCGGCTGATTGCCTGTGCAGCTCGCCCCACACTCAGTAATCAGACAGGAGCTGGAGAGGGGGCAAAACAGCAACTCAAGGACCTTTTTATAATTGGGAGGGATTTGGAGGGCAGTTGGACTTTACATTTGGTGTCAGAATAGGTTGTGATGGTGACTGCGCTGGCTGAATAATAGAGGTGACAAAGCCCCCCATTGCAGTCAAGTAGTTCATTGTGAGGCACCTATGAATAGTCTGCATGTATGTCTGCTCTTAAACTGCCCATTTGTCTTTGAGAGTGTTGTGGCATAATTCTGGAAACCTGCTAAAACAAGTAATTTACCACAGTTTTGAGAAGACATTCCTTAAAAGAATTCACACCCATTTTCACGCGGGCTTGAATGATATTCCAGCATATCCCCAAATATACCCCCCAAATATAATTTTACTAAATCATATTGAGATATGATGTCTACCATTTCATATAATAAGAAACCCACTTGTTTTGACTTTTATAATTACGTGTTGCAGTGATTCATGGTTGTTTGGAGTCTCTGTTTACATAGCGGATTGTGATGAACAAGGTTTTAGATGCAGCTCTGTATCTCATGGATATCAGTATATGTCATACAGAATTGAACATGTTTCTTTTTTCTGTGACATTTTCTGTAATTTTCTGCATTACAGTGGCTTTGAAAGAAGGCGTGTAGAAAACCCGCAAACCACAAAATAATCTCTGATAATATGTATCTCTGTAGAGGGTAAACATATATTATTTTCACAAAAGCTTTTAAACTAACACAATTTGTCTTTACAACTGGCAGCAATTATACCTGGACCTAAATAAATTCTTTCCGTGCTTTTTTCCTAGCCGGAGATTTTCAACCACTTTTGCGTTTAAGTAGTCACTCTGCTATGTTGTGGCTAAATTATAGAATAATTTGGCGCACCCAACACTGTTAGCTAGCTCTGGGCTAATAGTAGGATTGAGGTGAATTCAGATTCAGCTCTGTTCAGGATGCCCTGGGGCCTGGAGCTCAGCTTGTCCAGGACTACAAAAGGTCCAGAGTGTAGCCCTAAGCAAACTGCAGTGCGAAAAGAACTGTAGTTGTACGATTCCCCATCTGTCTTGGGATAATTATAGTCTGATTTTTATATTTAACCTTTATTTAGACAATTACTTGATTGTAATTAATCACATCGTACATTTTATTTACATATACAGTATATACTGTCAGAGATAAAGTCCGTCTTCTTCTTTTTCTTCCTCCTCTTCACCTTAGATGAAGGAAACAGGAAGTCAGTATCAATGTGCCAACCCTCCTCTGCAGATCAATCATCAACCCAGCGGTAATGAACTATTTGCTCAAAATACATAATAGATTTCTCTTTAACATTTGCAGAAATGATTTAAATGAAATGCATCCCAGTACAGAGAAGAGGTCAGTGTGTCTGTGTAGGGGGATTTGGGAGGCAAAGGAAAGCAAAATTGTGGGGGGGGTCATACTAGTGGCAACAAACTCTGGGGTCTAATAAATTGGCCAGTTTTTAATTGCATGAGGAGACGTGTGTGTTCGGGGAGGCTCTGCTTAATACTAATTGGTGAGATCCATATGCACTCTTAGGGTCATAGTTTCTGCCTTTGTCCCTCCATGCACTGCACAGACATAAAGACAGCATGGTCCCTCTGCCAGAGAGACACTTCCCCTCCAGGGCTCAGAGGCCACAGCCTAGCCTCGCTGTCTGACAGTACAAACAAATATCTGTAGTCCAACAGAACAGACATTCTTGCTTCCACAATGCACAGCGCTGGGTGGGGATATCTTCTCAATGTAGGAGGGTGGTACTGCTCTTCACACAGGACACTGTCACAGACCTCGCTAAACTTCAGTTATACATTGGTGTGGTGAATCAGTATAATCGGGGTCTTCATCCTGTTAAGAATTTGTAAGGTAGCATCCAATATTGTAATAATATATTGATATCTAAGTTTAATGCAAAAGCCCGAAGCCAGGTTTTTTAAATTTATTTTCAGTTATTGTAAATCTTTATCATCTTTGCCTAAATTTCAGAATACTACAGTCTGGATCTGTTATTGTACACGTACACTAGATTGTGAGGTATAATGTGCTTTTGGCCCGTACGAAAACTGTCCCATCTTTAAAGGGGTTTCTTATGTTGATTCACAGAGCACAAGAAGTCCCTTGAAGCCTTTATTTTGTTGAGCAAGATAATGAAATTGTGTTTCACAAAAATTATTTTATTAAATCTTGAGAAGGTAAAAATACCCTAACTGGCTTCACAGCACCAAAATGCCACTGAAGTACAGAATACTGTATGACTACTTGCTGCTTTTAATACCCACAGTTATATGTGTGTGTGTGTGTGTGAGAGAGAGAGAGAACTTTACATGCATTTTGACAAAAACATAACTTTGGTGACAAAAGACAAAACAGAAACGGTCAAAGGAAGACAAAAGATATGAAGCATACGGGAAGGAAATGATCATTTTTAGCAGGTACACTGTGCTTGTGTGCGTGTTAGATAAGTGTGAATGCTTGCTTTGTCACTTGTGTACTGTGAACTCTGTCTAATGGTGACTCATAGGCAGATTCGGTCAAAGGAGATAGATGTGTTGCTAGATGTCTCAATTTAGGTCCTGCCACTTGCAAGCCAATGCACTTGACTTAAAACTTAGTAATTCAATTGGTGAGTAATACACCATAATGAGCAGATCAATGATAATTATGGAGCCTTCATGTCTAATGATATGTCTAAATATAGCACTGTGTGCATGCCATGCTACTGTTTGTGGCCTGTGTAAGCACAGCGATTTTCATGGATGCACTTCTGCATTCGTGTCAGTGTGTATAGGAGAGAGTAGGCATATTAGTAACGCATAAGTCCGTATAGTTTTAAGCACATGGAGCCTAGCACTACATTTTCAGTATATTTGTAATTTAAATGTGATTGTTTAACCTCCACAGACCAGTTATGGCCCAGGTTGGCTGTGGTTGAGGATGGTTGGCTGTGCCACAAAATATTAATGAAGGCATTGAGGAGATGAGGCACACAAAGTGCTAAAGTAGGAGAAACAAGTGGCGAGATTTCCCAAGCCATTCCCTAGTTTAAACAGGCACTGTAAAATATCTTCGCCGCGATAACTCAAATTCAATGTCTCTACCACCAAAATAAGATGGGATGGGTGGAAGACACACAATCCCACAAGTAGCAAGGCATCTGTACATGCAAATTGACCCTGCAACTAGCAGCTATTCACTTCTCAAATTGGTTTAAGTCTGCAGTGTTGTTATGCAGCCTTGCCTGATTTTAGCTGATCACCTAGTGCTTGTAATCACATACTGTATGTCAGTTGCTTGGGCTTAAGTGTTAAAAATAACCTTTGTGTCTGACCAGAAGCCTGTCATTTCACCTAGTGAGTCAGAGGCACCCTGTGTCTGTTTGCATGTATGCTTCAAGGTGTGTGTTGTTTATTACATGAAGTGATTTTTCCCCACCTGCAAAAAAATAAAAAATAAAACTGCAGGCTTATTTTACTAAATGTGATTCTGCTACCAACTACAGTACATACATGTGATGCCTATATTTTATTCTGCAGTACTCTGCGCTGGATTCAACTTAGGCAAAGAGGCATGGCCAGTGGTTTTCCAGAATAATAACTCAAGATTGGAAACGATTCCAAAGTTGTTAGGAATTGGCCTCAGTATTGCCGTTAAAACTAGACAGTTATAACACTATAAATCATTCAGTATAAATGGAAAAAATAAAGCTAATATCCTAGTGCACAACATTTGCAGTACAAGAAGTATACATATTCAAGCTTAAGTATGTAAGGATGTTGAATTTGGGGCTATATATACATAAAGCAATCTTTTATACAGAGCCTTTTGCAGTATTTAAAGTGACAGGAGTAGAAATAAATTGATTACAATCTATCTAGACAGAAAGCAGTTTGGGCCTTTATGTATGCCTCTTAACCTTAATACAACCCAGTTTCGTGACAAAACCTGGACTATGTCAGATTCTGTCACATATGATGAAGGCACGCCAAGAGCTTACGTTGCCTTTTCTGCTTGCCAATTTTTCTTTTTTGTGTTTCTGCTTTTCTGTTTCAGAGTATTGCTGTATGTTTGTGTGCACACTTCCTTAATTGCATTAAGAGGATGACTCACTTTCTTACTCTGTTCAAGCTCACTTTAATTGCCTCTGAATGGTGCAGGGGTGTAGGGAAGCAGGGACTGATGGCACAATGTGGACATGCAATTAGCTATCTTTCATAAGACGCTCGGGGGGGGGGACTCCAATTCATAAAGGAGGAATTTCACACACAAGGCAACAAATGCTATTTTGTGTCACTGCTGTGGTGGCATTTTGATGGAATGGTATTTCATTCATTAAAGAATCAGACATTCAGGGTAAGCAAGACAGAGCAATCCATTCAAGGAGGACTAAGAGTGGCTGTGATAAAAGGGAAGAAAATGCACAGTGGTAGCAGGAGACACCAAGATATAGGTGAGGTGCAAATAAAAAATGAGAAGAGAAAGACTGAAAGAGTTTGCGAGATAGGAGAAGGGATGAGGAAAGAGTGATTGAGGTAGATCGCAGTATAGACACGCGGCGACACGTGGGCCCTGGTGAATTCTCGCTTCAGTTTGGAAAGAGTTCATCAGTGATGGCACAATGACAGAATGGCTCCAGAAACTGCCAGGCCTGCGCTGTAGTTGGATATTACAGATGCATTTTACATATTCCATCCAATCTGACATATTAAGTTGAATGAGAGGGCGGTGCCAAAACCTTCACATTGCGACTGCTTCCTGCTTCCTTGTTTTGTGCCACAGGAAATGAAATCAAAGGAGAAGTGGTCCCTTTGTCTTATTCTAACATGAACTTTTCACATGCCTTCTCTGATCATTATTATGGGTCTGCTGTCCATAAAACCTTTATACTTCATAAATATTAATTTCTTAATGTCATTTTTTTTTTTTTAGGTATGTCTGATGTGGATTGACAATAATATCGTAAGTAGCTCTTAAAATGTGATATTAGTTTACTGTCTTGTATCTACTGCACATGCATCTTTCATGTGTATAAATGTATAACTGTGAGGCATTAAGTAAATGACGTCATGCATTAGGTTAATGGCATTGTTGCAACATGTATCAGAGGCTTTTAATACCTACCGTACATTTCAATAGGTAGCTCAAGCAGCAACTACCGATGGTCTCTATCTCCTTCAGCTGCCCCTCCCTTTTCTTCTCGCTCTCCTTGCTCTCCTCATTTTTCTATGCCCCCCCCACCCCCCTTTCATTTTTCTGTGCCCCTAACCCCACCCCAGATACCCCTTCCCCCATCTTGGACAATCTCTCTCTGTCTCTCTCCTTCTTCCTCTCGCTCTCTCTCGCTCTCTCTCTCGCTCTGTCTCTCATCCCGACTCCATTCTCCCTATCCCTCCCTCCACTCTTCTTCATTTAATAGTGGACCTCAGAGTGGTTGCCATGTCGACCAGCCGGCATATTACTATGGCAACCAGTCTGAGCGAGACGAGGCTGCTGATTAGGGAGAGATGTCTAGTGTAGCCTGGCCAGCGGAGGGTGGAGAGGAAAAGGGGGGAAATGGTGTTGGGGTGCTACAGGGGGGTTGTATATTATAGGTCTGAACATTGCGCGCGTGTGTGTGTTGCATGTGTGTGCATCTCAAAAAAGAATTTGTACAGGCTGGTCAGTTCTCTAAAAGTAAGCCAAAGGACATTTTACTTCAGATTTCAGATCACACTGCTACCTGCAGTAATGCACTGTCTAGATGTGTCTGATAGTCTTTTTCTTTCTCTTTTTAAAAGAAAAATGAAAGAAAGAACCTCTTAAGCTCTCAGTGTGCTAACCATCATCACGTAGGCTTTTTATGTACAGTGTCGGATTCTCTTAGATGGAGCACACCTATGGAAAGATTCTCCTAAACAGATGAATGAAAAGAGTACATTTCCATGTGTATAATGCCGCAGCTGCGTTAACGTTCCCCTCAAGAGCCACAGTACTGAGTTACTTTGTTAGCATCTAGGCAAACCTCGGCCAGGCTGGAAATGATTCTCTTATTGTATTTGGGCAGAATCGTATTCAGTGTTATGACATGTGAGGGACGGAGCAGGCAGAGCTTTTAAAAAGCTTCACTCTCCTCCAAGAACACTAATGAACACTGTAGAGGATGCCTCAGACCTCCCAGATCCATCAGAGAAACTAATTACAAGATCCAATTAAAGAGAGAGAGGGAGAAGAAGAGGAAGAGAGAGAGAGAGAGAGAGAGAGAGAGTACATGTAGATGGGGAGGGGGGGCAGGTCTCCCTTTACCATTGACCCAGCCAAGCCGTTGGCTCCTTCAAGACAGTAATTATAGCTTATTTATTATTCATCCTTGAGCTAAATAAGAGCGTGACATTTCAATAACAATAATAAGGGCAGAGAAAAGGCAGCACAAACTACAGACTTACTAATTGCAGTGCTCAAAGATTAAACGACTGGAAAAATGTTGTTATTTACTTATTCATAACATCTAGACCCGCCATAAGAGCATAGCAATGCACTTTGCTGAAAATGAGTCTAAGGGGCTCTCTCAGGAGATCTCCTCGGTGGACATAATCCTCGACAAAACGAGGGTGCCATGCTTCCCTTAACAAGTGTTTTTGGGGTCTGTATCACTGAGCAAGGACTTAATGACTTTCTCTCACAGTTTTATTGTGGCCGTGTCTCATTAGAATGAGAACAATCTGGTGTGTGTGGTCTTAAATTTTCAACAGATTTCATAATGTTTGGCTTTTAGCACACTGTACTCAATCATAGTTTATTGAGGTAATAATTCACAAAACATTCTCAGGATTTAATGTATTTCTTAATACGGTGATTATCACTTTGCCCAGCGTAAGGCCTACACTCCTAGTCCTCTCATCCCCCATTTTTTTACACCCCTACACCCATCTTCCCACCTCTCCTTCCCCTAAGCTGAACTCTGAGGCACCTCATTAAGACTGCCAGCTCTTGGCCTCATTGGCTATGGCAGAGGTGAAGAATATCACATAATCATGAAGTGGAGATGGCATTACACTCATCACAAATTATAGATGAGTTTTACTGTGTGGCGGCAGGCCTGGCAGACCAGTGCTTAACTTAAGTGACTGTTACAGGGGTCTGCAATCCCCTTCCTCCCATCTGAAACAGTCCCTATCTCTCCAATTGGAAGTAGCATTTATCGAGACTGTCTGTACTAACATCAGGCATTTGTGTATTATATCACACATTACTGAATATTTTACTTTATATTTTTACTTCCTTACATCACAGAGGCATAGCCAGATCAGACGTCAGCAGTGCTGCATTACTGCTAAGACGGACAAGGTGTTTTATCCATATCACAGCATGGGTAGGGCACTTCCTGCTCCTTAAATATGGATATTGATATATTAAAATGTAGTCTAGTGAGTATTAGTCATGCTCAAGCCATTTGAGGTCCATAAACAAAACCCACGACAGTTGTAATTGATTGGCTGCTGAATACCTATATCCACCTTTGAATGTATTTGATCAAATAGAGGATACCTTTGTTGTCTTCTGTCATTTACTTGCCAGGCACTAAGAATAACTGTTTTTGATCATGCAATTCTTATGTTAGGCCTCATGACTCTTCCATTATGACGCTGAGCTGGGAAACAAAAAAAAAAGAAGACAAACAGCAATCTGTGATTTTCCTTTGATTTTATCTATTTGCATTCAACCACACCGACGAGCAGAAACCTTGACCTTGCAGAAGCGAAAGAAGGGAATAGCAGCCCAGTGACCAATGGAGGATGGGGCGGGGGGATTCATCAGAGGCCTGAAAAGCTTCTTCTCTCCCTCTGATTTGCCTCCTCTCCTCCTTCTCTCCTGACCGTTGAGACTCTTCATACCCTCTCTGTGCCTGACTGGAACAGGATGGGGGAGGTTATACCACTTATCAGCTGATGTGGGACGTGTCCTCAGACAGAGCCATTGATTTTATTGATTGATTCATTTGTGGTTTTCCCATACAGTTGCGTGCTTGTAGTTTTTGTCAGGGGGCCGAGCTTATACACAGAGTTATGGAATTTGGTTGAGGGGCTCGGTAGGACCAGGGGAGGGTCATTGTTAAGAAAGCCCTGTATCACATTTATTACATTTTCTATTCTTTCTCTAAAGCAGTCCTTTATAAAACAAGAAGGTAGCTATGCACAGACAGGAAATGTATATTGTTCTTTACCATGAGCTTCCCTTTTTCCTCTTTCTCATGCAAATGGCGTGGAAGCTGTCCACATGGTTGCACACGCTAGACCGTACTTACAGGCTCACAACTGATACAGAGACAAGTACATTTTGCTCTCTCACCACACTCATGCAAACACATACACACTGACCAGATCACACCCCCTCGGGGCTGTGGGGCATATTTTATAGTTTGTGTCCATCAGTGCCGTAGCCTGGGGCGCCAGGGTTGACAGTAAGTGCTCTCAACACCGGTGACACTGATTCATCTGCGCTATGACACAGATGAGAGAGAAGGGGGAGGGGGAGGCAACCACAAAAGAAGTATAAAACACCTAGAGACCAGGTTACACTCATGTATTTAGTTTGAGCTACCAGGTCCTTATGTTCTGTGTTTAATTGAGTACAATGCATATACTGTATACCTGAGTCTATTCCAGCACATTGTAATGTTAGTGAATGCCAAATTGTCTTCTCTAGTGGTGGTTTGTACATAGGGGTTCATGGATGTTCACTATAACACACTATGATATGGCGGTCTAATATGGGCTAGACCAGAGCGATTGGCTTGAGGAAGGGGACTCCAATCTAACATGGCATTTCAATTTCTCATTCCCCCTCATGGCTGTGCTGTGCACTGCTGCACCTCTTCTACATATATATAGAGAGGACGCCTCTGAGCCCCAGCCTTCTGGATGCGCATACTAAGCAATCAATGTGTCACCTCTCCCTGACAATCCCATTTTTTTCATATGGGGGCCATGCTCATTTTTTCTTGTCAGCAGAAGGTAATTTGCTGTATTGTGATTCAGTCCTAAAACTTGGTGACGAGGTGTCTGATAAGTCGCTACCTCCCTTCTGTCTCCCTCGTTCCCTCACAGCCCCCATGCATCACCCACAATATGGAAAAACCGAGGTAGCACCCCAACCCCCATCCTATCTACATCCAACTGCACCCCCACACCCCTGTCCCTTCTTTCCACACCAAGCCCAACATAGTTGTATCTGAGGCGGGCTGCTAAATTAGATAAGCGGGGCTGTGGCGCAGCGCCCCTGATTAATAAAAGATGCAGTGCTCCCTGGGGATGGCCCCTCTGAGGGCCGAGCAGAATCTACCCACTGACAATGGAGTTTGCTCACACACAATGAACAGGAAATGGAAGAGAATGAACCAATCATGGAAATATAATATTTAAAGCAGAACTATCCTGTGACCCTCTCTAGCATTATGCATGCATCATAATAGATAATAACTAATGTTGGAAGTGAAGAAAAGAACAAAAATATTAATATATTCATTTATTTAGGAAGCATATCCCGCTATTGACATATGTTGGATAGAACTGCTGATTTCCTGCTGTTTTATGACATTCAGGAAAGCATTTGCAAGTCCTCCTACTACGGCAAATTCATGGTCAGTTTCATTATTGCCCCTAACAGTGCACATACTGGTTATTATGGATTTTGCCAATGTTAAGGAAACTAAAACTACAAAAATGTGAAAGAACCTTGGAAATTGGTATCATTTGGTTTATTTACTGATATCGCTCTGATTATGAGGATAGATTGTGAAAGTCTCACAATTTCAGAGTCAAATCTGAAACAAACTGAGCCATAGACAATTAGAGCAAATTGTTTTTGGAAGTGATATTTCTTTTAAATTTGATGGTGATCTTTTTTATTCTTTATTTAATAAAGCAGCAGTCCCAAGAAGAGTATTCAGTATGTTTAAAATAATTTTCTTTCCCAATTCTTGTTTCTAATCAAAGAAGCATTTCAATGAGTTGGTGATGTTTCAATGTAACAGTTTAAAGTGGATTTAAACTAAATCACCACATGGTTGAACCTTTACGTACATAAGACATTTGCATACACTTCTGGTTATCAAGATGGAATGTTTTCTCTAGTTGTTGTTATACTTACTGTTATAAATATGGACAAGTTTGCAGTTTACAGACTGTATGGGATGTCAGCAAAGCTTGTGTTTAAATTCATTTAATTTTAATATTTCATGCTCATTGTTAAACAGATTTTATAGCAATCGAATGGGATAGGCTTAATAAAGAACTGGATGCAATATTTGAACTTGACTGTGCTTGTTAAGGGTAGATTTTCACAATTTCAAATAAACTCTTCAACGATTTAACAATTCATATATATATATATGTATATATATACAAGCCACATGTTAGTAAGGGAACATGTTTGGTTTTGATTGCACAACAGTTGCCTGTAAGGTAGACCTTCTCTGGCATTTCTATGGATATTTATAGAATATATTTATAAAATTTGCAATCTGAAAGGAAGACTTGTGGAATAGTACTACAACACATTTTTTCAAGGCTGTAGCCGCGTGTAAGGTTAGGCCCTTGACCAACCAGATTCTCCTAACAAATGCTTTCTACCCATCTCTTCTCTTTCTGCAGAACCGGCACAACACTGAAATGTTTGTGTTTGTATGGAGACAGGTCTGTCAACATAAGAGAAGGACAAAAATTCCAGGCTTGTTTTTGACAATGTTACAATGAGTATTTAACTTCAAACTGTACTTTTCTAACTATATATTGGGGTTAGCAAACACTGAAAGTTAAGAGGTTAAAAGGTACATTTTTTTTTATTTCTATATAAATCAGTGGTTCACTATGAGCATGCTCATTTGACATTCAGAAACTGTTATTAATCTCTGTAGTAGGGATCCCTGTTAAAATACAGCTGCAGTGGAACATGATACAGTAGACATTGTTTTGAGAAAGATTCATTGCGAATGTTCCAGCTAGCGTCTGTGCATAAGTATAACAACAGATCAAGGCTGCTTGGATTTTAGCTTTTAAATCTATTGTTGATCTTGTTGAAAATATTGCTTAGACTGGCACATTTCTGAAACGGAGAAGTGTGCCCACTATATATCATCAGTGTGTATGGGTGTGTGACTCATATGTGTGCTGGGTGTCTACCTTTGTGGAAGAGTGTGCACAAAGGTTAACGCATGCTCAGCTATACTTTTCACACCCACAGCATCATGTTGTGTCATTTCAGTCCTACATCAGCTCTATTCTCATTTGTCACCTAATGGCTTTGTTACCAGGAGGATAATATCCCTCGCGCTACACATGTTTATAAGACAGCCCGTAGTGATCCAGTTGCCTGTGGAGACCACTGAAATCAAGGCTGTATAATCATCTGGCTTTCCTTTCAAAATTTGTGCTGTAAATTGTGCATTAAAGCCGTTCATTTTAGTACTCGCATCATAATACAAAAGCATTCACCGAAACCTGCTTGCCCGACACCGACAGACAGGTTTACTCGGCAAACGCAGAGCTACATCAGCACCGAACAATCAACATGAATCCATTTACACACAGCCATAGCATGTGCGCATGTGCACTCATGCAGCCACACGGCTTTAGCAGACATGTTTCTCCTCCGCTCCTTGTTGGTGGTGTGTGACTGCCGCATGGATCATGAACACTAGAGCATTTATCTTTAAATAACCTCCACCCCCTGTAGCTGCCGAACAATAGCGAGACGCTTCTAATTTTCTGCAAGATAATGGTAGTCATATTGAGATGAAAAAGGTCAAGGGTTGGCTTGTGAAGTTCTGATTGGTTCGGAGCATCACGTTGCCCCTGGAGATAAAATGGAAAGTGATATTTCATTTATAGCACCACCCTTTCAGACTGCATAGCAATTTTAGGTGATAGCTCCATGAGGAGGCCCGGTTCTGCAATGATTAGAGTGCATCTACCAGTCAAACACTAAACACAAGAAAGGCTAATCTGATGAATTCCATCAACAGATTTTTGCAGTTTTTTTTTATGATCAAAGCATTGTGCTGTGTAGTTTTCCACAATGATTAAAATTTTCTTCCACCCCCGTCCAACTAGCAAAGATTGATGGGTTTTGTTTATGCATATGTATAAGACGTTCATATGCAGTTGAACCTGTCTTTGACCTTCTTCTGCTCACATGTATTCTGAGCCACTGCTGTACGCTCTGAATCGCAGTGTTTTACAAAGGAAAAATGTTTTTTAGTTCAAGTAGATACTGTAAGTTATAGCACACCATGCATTGACTCCTTAAATCTCAAGCCTCCATATGTCATTATTCAAAAAGTGCAGTCGTGCTTTATTCTGTACACGCTTCAGTGGATGTGGGGGGGGATGTCGCTTAAGTGGGTGAACCTACACGGACTTCTGTGGTAGCCTGGTGCTGTTCACTGAATGCAATATTTAATTCATGCTTTGACCACAATGGTTAGAAAATCACCACTTGCCGGTATGTGAAAATATTGAGGACCAAACTATAGCTGACATGTGACATCGACCATAGGGCCTAGAGGATGCATATAGCCATGTAACCAAAGCACTGCACGTTTCGGAAACCATTACACACCAGCAAATAATACATCGATGAATCTCTAATCACACAAACACAAACAGTCTCTGTGTGCCCCCTGACACCTACAACACATTTTCCATATAACTTTCACAGTCATATCACATGTTATATTATGTAAATTCCAAAAAGCATTATGGACCAACATCAGTAGAGAAACTAGCATTTGTCTGGCTTTTTTTGTTTTGTTTTAGTTTTACCCTGCTTGGCAGCTTTTGCATAATCTCTTTGGCCTGGTTTCTATATAGTTTTTTTAAAATATGTATTCCAACCTGAGGGCCAAATGCATCACACATTATGCAGTGATCCAACCTGCATTTCAGAAAGAGAAGTCCAGCCAGTGGGAGTGGCCTGAGCTTGTTGAGGAGGCTGCCCTTTAAGGTCATTACAGTGGTCATGTGATAAGCCAGCAGAGCCCCCTGGGCCACATGACAAACCGCGCTGCCAGGCCGAGGTGTGCGTCAGGGGTGTTTTTCCACAAAGCATTCTATAAAAGTGTAACTGGGCTGTATTTGCCCTTTCCTCCTGCTATGCGTTCAGCCAACAGGCCCCTGAAGATCTCTTAAAAAGTGCTGATCCACAGAGCTGGGCTGGTGCTCTTGTAATCCTTCTAGCTCTGCTCCACCCCTCCACGATCCCACCCCCTGTACCTCCTGCTTCCTCGCTCACATTCCCTCACTGTCTCCGGCTGATGCATTGCTCTGATGTGAGCGACAAGGTGATGGGATGGAGGGGCTTGTTTGGGCCCCAAGCTAATTACCACACATTAGAGCATGACTAAATAAATCTTAAGTGCCGCTAATTGCTTGGCAGTGAAAACAATAACTGTGGTACTTGCCCAGAGGCTCTGGGGTAGTGAGGAGCTGGGGCACTGGGGACCACAGGCCCTGGCACCGGGCCAGCAGAAGACACCAGCACCATCATTCAACTCCCTCACCCCCTCTGCCTTCATGTTAAAGTCACACACCACTTGGCACTGTCACTACATGCACCATATGCCCCGCACCCACCACCCAGTCCCTAACACACTCCCTGCAGCCCTCACCAGCAAAGAATAAGCCACACATGACAGACACAGAGAAGCTCATTCTGTCCGTGGAGGCATCATACATCACTGCATTAATAAACATGAATTAGTAATGGCACAATTAGATGGGGTTGTTCTGACATTTACTAGTACAATCATGGTGTTCTCCTCTCTACAACCCCCTTTGGCCTGTACTGGAGCGCCATCAGATCTCAGACCTTTTAGATGTGATGGCTGGAGGGGGTGGAAATGTCTCTCTCAGTATGTATCTTGGTCACAATAACAAAAACACATCTGAGGGATCTGTATCAAGATTGTTTGTCGACCAATATGTTAGGGCATTTTTAAAACTCCCAAATATCTTTAAAAGCAAAAAATTAAGGTCGATTAAAAGTATCGACCTAAAAAAAAAAGCCCGCCTCGGTCCAGCTTTAGTCTGTATGTAAGTCATGTGTGTGTTTGTTTCCCTCTTAGGTTGCATTCTGTCGCGTGTGAAGACAACGTTTGAACAGCCTGTGCTGCCTATCAGGTCTCCTGTGGCCCAAAGGTATGTTGAACACAGACGTCCCAGCAGCTCTTACCACACTGAATGGGGCATCACAAAGCCTTTCACACTGCCACAGCGCTCACCAAAGATGACTGCCATAAGTTGCAGATGAGTGACAGAGGGAATTCAACAAATTCATTGTACTTTCTGAATATGACCTTTCACACATTATGTGATGTGTTTCTAACTAGTAGTCTTCATTCAGAGTTTTTAAATCTGAGATTCTGTCCCCGACAAAGAGACACACAACCATATTCTGTCAGATCTGCAGAAAAATTATATATATATATATATATAAACCTACATTTTGTTCCATATCATCATCATGAAAAATGAAGACATTACCTGCTTTGATACAACTTTTTTTTTATCAACTGAAGTTAAACTGTGGAGGTTTAGGAGCAGTTTTTTTTTTTGTGCACAGTGTTTATTTCGTTTGCAGTGCCAGTGCCAGCTGATGCATTTAACACAATGTAAGTTATCAGAAGAATAATATGACTTTCAATCAAAACTCATTAGCATACATAGGGTATTGGTCACAAGAATTAACAGCAAACAGTGCACCCATTAAACAGTGCAAACTGATCAAAGCTCTTACAGATTTTCCCCTGCTTTTGAGAATCTGTTCTTTAACACTGTCTTTCAGTTTCAGTTTCATTTCCCCAAAGAAATGACAGGGGTGAATAGTGACGTGATCTCAGTGTCTCGTCTATCCTCTGCCACTTTCTGATCCTCCCTTTCTCTCTCCGAAGCCAGTGGCTTCTCATTTGCACTGTCACTCTTCTGCAGTGTTTTTACTGCTTTCCCAGGGGACTCGTGCGCTTTTGTTAGCTTTTCTGTGAACACACACAGCCTAATTGGTTGATTAGTTCAGGTTGACTGGCCTGTTAATTGAAAAGTAATTTAGATTTGATGTGTCTAATGAAGATCCTAATTTATGATTTGGCACTCATCCAAGGGTTTGTTTTTGAGAGTAGGACTCAAACAGAAAGGATGAAAGGGAACGAGAAAATTATCCAGTGTCTCAGTGCTGCTTTGATAGCGCATGAATTAAATCTCTGTGTAAGGTGATAACACTTAAGCTTTAAGACTTGTGCTTATCTCCTTGAAATTAAACCAGTATAGACAACAGTAAGGCAGCAGTAGTTGTAAAAAAACATTGAATGTTCGGTATTAGTGTTTAACTATGTAACCTTTTGGTTAAATACAAATATTACATTTACTAAAGAGAAACCTATTTCTCAAGTGACCACATACACTGACTTAAATTATACACAAGGCTCAGACACAAATTAAAACATTTTAAGGTGGGTGAACCTCTCTCGTCGAAGCTGCTATAGAACAATATCCATACAATAGTAACATTCATAAATAGATATCGCACTCAATTCAAGATATCAATACACTAACAAACAAACGAGAGCACGGCTGGCAGCCATATTTAGCTTCTCCACTATTTTACAATGTGAGCCATTGGCTTGAATTTTGCAAGACTTAAGCTTGGTTAATTTATGGCACAAACTGATTTAGGGCACAGGGACTAGGGATTGGACAGGTAGTGCACAGTTTATATGCATTATGTGTACTACCACTGGCTTTCTTTCAATTACAGAACATTCCTTTCACAGCCGACTAACTGTATGCTACAAAATCCATTCACATAGCATAAAGGTTTCTCTTTACTAAATGTAATATTTGTCTTTGTTTAATAACAAAGACAAATATTACATTTTTGTAATACATAATTTTGCATTTTACCTAGTCCCTTGATGGTCACATATTGTGTGCACATTTGTTAATATGAATCCACATCTGATCAGGGTTTCATGAATCTGGATCAGATGTTTTTCTCTTGTCTATGCAGCTCTATTTATCCTTGATCGTTCTGCAACTGATAAACTCAGTGTAGTTTGCGGCCATTGACAATGTGAAAAATGTATGTTTGCTGTTGCTGCACTGACCACATAATCTGTGCGTTGTGTACATTAACAGCAACTTTGATGCAAGCTAGCATATACTGTGATGTTTGTCTCCCTCTCTTCAGTTAAACACAAATTGAGCGTCTCTGGCCACCATTACTTGTGCTGTACCTGAGCTACGTTCTTGTTTCGAGTCTAGTACAAGTGAATTACAAGTACATAACTCTGAGTCAAGAGCTGTGTCCCAATTCCCCAATATATATTAATTTATATTGAATTTTGAGTTATAAGTATTGTATGTTTACATAGGAGATGTGATTAAAAAACACTCAAAGAGCTTACGTTCATACATGATGCATTCTAAATTTGCCTGATTTGTTTTGAACGTCACATGTAGACGGTGGTGAGACAGCTTTAGGGACATGTCAGAAACAAAACAACACCAAAAATAAGTAAATCAGTGAAGTTATCTTTTAAAAACATTTGACGTTCTTTTTGCTTTTCTCCCGATTTGAAAATGGCAGTAGAGTTCCCGAAATCACAGTTTAATTGAAGTCTGTTGGCCATCTTGTATCATTTCCATTAATTCCTTGCATACTAACTGTCAAAACAGTATACTATCAAACATACACAGAGCATTCTTATTGTATTAGTATGCAGTGTGGAACTGGGACACAGCCAATGATATGTACTGCCACACACTTGGAGCGATTTGCATTGTGTACTGTGCAATAATGTTTAATTTGTTTTTTGTAGTTTTATTTAGCAAAACTGTGCATGTAGGTACTTTGTGTCCTTGATACAGAATTTTTATTCTTTTCATTTCATTCAGTTGCATGTTCACAGAAGAGTGAACCTGTAGAGTGCAGGCCTTTTTCTCTCGAGTGTTCCCACACCAGAGCTCTAGTGCGAAGGGAGTTTATGAGCATCATGTTCCTCCCCCACAGTTTGGAGGAATACATCTTCCTCAAATCCACAATTATGCACAAGGAAGTCACATTTAAAATCAATCAATGGAAACTGGATTTCCCTTTAGCATTGGGGGATGATCCCAAAAGCCTTTTGACTCCTCCTCCAGTGTATCACAGCTTGGGGCCTTGAATCGAACATCCGTTGCTGTTGTTGAGTGGTCCAGTCAGTCGTCTGTTCAGTAAAATTCCAACAAAATTCAAAATATCACAAAAATTAAATCCCATCCAGTGACTTGTCAGAATGTCAAAAAACATCCCAAAGCTAGCTTTATTCAAACCAGCAATAATCTCTTTTGTGCCAGAGTTTACACTATCATCTTGCAGCCATTTTCATCTTTGAATTTCAATTCAGTTTGGATTATACATTCAACTTTGCCTTGATCAGAAATGTCCCTGTTACTTCCTCCATGGATGTTTGTATCCAGGATGCAGGCTATTCCTTCCGGTCCTTTTTTTTTAGGAATTTCCAAGTTTTGATTTTGCTGTGGCAGCTGAACTCATGAGCGCAGTATGTTCTGGGCCTTCTCTGTCCCATGTTGTCACCAAGGCAATCTTCAGGTCTTTGACACGCCAGCTACTTCTGTTCAGAGGGAGTTTTGTTTTTCTAGACAAAACAGAAAAAATCAAAATGCAATCAGAATTAAATAAACCAGAATAATTGGGCTTTTTTTTTGTCAACCTCTAAATTGGCCATCATCCGCATCCCCTACCTCCCTACACACTCAATCCCTTTGAACCTCATGGTATCATGCACACTTATGCACATGCAACAATGTACCTGACAGTGCTACAGGCCAAACTAGTGCAGGCATTAGCAAACTCAGGTGTGGGAATCAACCCCTTTGTTGCACTCATACACAATTCTTCGCACTAATTCTCCATCTTTCACTTACCCGCATACTTAAAGCAGTCGTCATTATTTGCCCTCACCCTCCCTCCATTAATGAGAAAGCAATTACCATAGGTTTCTCCCCAGTCCCAGTGGCCTGGCAGCGCTGTCCAAAACCTGCCTCCACACCTGCCTTCAGCTCTGCGTCTGCTTCTCTCTCAGATTCGCTTCTCTTCCCTTGTACCTCTTCTCCCTTTCACTGTGGCTGCAGACTCTCTCTCTTTCTCCATCCTCTCTGCAGCCTCTCTCTTTCGCTCCTCCCATCTCTGAGCTCTAGGCTGCTCTGGGTTTTAGACGGATCACTCTCACAATGGTTGATCAATACAGGTATTGATCCACTGGCAAAATGTTTATAAAATCATTCTGGGCAGCTGCAGTGCAGTGGGGAGGGGAGGCGGGGCGACGAGAGGGCCAGCATGCCATGCCATTCGCCTGCGAAGAGCCAGCGCAGACCTGATTGGCTGTCTATCTACCCGCCTTGCCAGGAAGAGGGCTGGCATAATCTGCGTTGCTTTGTCATTGTTGCTTGGTATACCACAGCCCTCCCTGGCTTACGCTGCTAAAGTTTCCAGACCACCTAAGCAGAGTGCAGCAGTTAACCTTTTTGCCGCTCGATGTTGCCTGCTTGCCAAGCAGTGGCGCCCGCTCGCTCTCCTCTCACATCAGCCAAGAAATTAATTTGCATAAATTAGCAAGCTGCAGGCAATCCCAGCCTAATGATCCACTGTCATTTCATGTCCCCTTTCTCCTCTATCTTAGCGGGAAAACACGCTTTCTCCTTAATGCCACCCTGGTGGCATTAAGGAGAAAGCCTGTCTGCATACCCACTGTGGGAAATGTGTCACCTCAGAAACCTTGCTCCTGTTTTACACACACAGACCAACACCATGGATCCCAGCATGAGCAAATATAGAGAAGCTCACAGGCTGGCAATGTGCAGAGGAACACCTACCCAGAGCATCTCCCTGGTGTATAGTCATGAGGGAACAGGGAGCAGTCTGGGGACAGGACTTCCCCCTGGCTCTCATCCTTGCCTCCCTATCGACTCTCACACTTGGCAGCTTACTGTAAATGAAAAGACTCCACTCCAGTCTTTGTTAGTCCATTGTGGGGATCATTAGCAACATTAGCAGCAGCACACCAGCCACGGCAGGCTGCTTTCCTCTCTCTACAGCAAAGACACACTGCAGTTCCACTTGGAAATGCTACTAACAGGCCAGCTAACTCTTTAGTGCTGTACATCTATATAGAAGATTCAAGTGGCATGGTTTATCTTTTGCTTATGTCTTGGTGAGTAATGATGTATGAGATGTTTCTTTACACAGAGAAGATAATTGCAGTGTGGAGCACAGTGTGGTGTAACTTTTTCCAGAATCACAACTCTTGTTGAACCAGACTAACATCTGTCAACCATAAGGCCAGGCAGCCTCTGTGACCTAGAGTCAACCTCGCCCCTCTGGGGTGTATGGCTTTGTCTGTCCCCCTCCCTTTCTGGCACCTACCCTAGACCCAGATGCCCAGACACTGGCCCAAACCGCAAAATCTGGGCCTGCCCCAGCTCATCTTCTGTGAAAGAAAATTGTTAAGCTAATTATGGGAGATGATACACATGGCAGTAGCTGTCTAAGTGTGCATTCTTTTAATTAGCTGCAGCAGTTGCTTCTGCTTGGCGCATGATGGAAAAGACCACCTGGATTGGACAGACACATGGCTTCGCAAACACGTGTAGTAAGTGTCACTCACACATACGCTGGAGAGTGGTAATTACTCTAACACATCCAGAACTGGCCACAGCCCACTCATTACCATAACATGTTGTAATGAAGTTTAATCCCTCATCATGTTGTCTGTGGTTGGGGAGTGGTATGTGGCTGTTATCCTCCACTACTCCAGATGTCTTCCAGGCTGTCTCTTTTTAGTGCTGTACTAGACTGTAGACATGCCATTCAGTATGCTTTAGCTATTTCCTTCTTTTCTATCTCAGCTTTTTTCCCCTGCAAATTCATTTTGACATCATCCATCTTTGTTTCTTCCCTCCTCACCTATCCCATTTTTCACCTTCTGTTCCCTCTTCCACATACCCTCCCATATCTAAGCGAGTGTGTTATTTATTTCATCTGAATGCAGGGACTCTTTGGTGCATGCTTCACACAGTAATCACTTTCAGCTCAGACAGCATAACCAAACAAAGCACTGCACTCATTTCAGCATGGGCATAGATGTAACCCATCTCTCTCATTTTCTCCCTCCTGCTCCTTTATTGGAAGACATATTGTTTTCACTCTGATGCCATTATGTCAATCACTGCAGACATGTGGTGATGTGTGAATGCAGCTGCTAAATGAGTCATGGCAAGCAATGATCATTAGACCACAGACAGTTTACATTTGTTGATGTATACATCACGTTTGTTGCATATGATTGTCATCTTTCAGTCTATGTGCATACATGGACATTTTTCAGTTTCAGAATCTTCTTGTCCTTGCTGGATGACAATATAGAGCATAGACAAGAAGCAGGTTTTTCCCATGGCTGCAAGAATGAGAGAGACTCGAGCTGCCAGCTCTCCTGTATCTTTTTTCTGCCAGCCATCCTCTTTTGTACAGCAGTTGAGACCACCAGTTAATGCAGCTGCAGGATTGGCCTCTTTTCTTGCTCTGCTTTTATTGATTTCAGCCAGACGCAGAGACAGACCGAAAGAAAGGGCCTTTTCAGGAAGAAGTTAAATGGTCAAGTAGCGGGTGGAGGGTGGCTTTCACCACTTTATTGATGAGGTGGAAAAATGTCACCATTATGGAGGCCCTTGCAGCAGATAGCGAGCTGATTGGATGAGTGCCCCCAGGTCAGAGTGGAGCGCGTTCCACCTGCAGCCAAACCAGAGTAAATAAAAGGGCAGAGGAATCCACTTGAACTGGAGGTGAGGTTTCTCTCTACCAGGCCTCTCTTTAGGCAACATTTCTCTGGGCGTGTAAGGCAAAGTGCTTGGAATGTGGACCGAGGGCTGATCTCTGGTTGACTCCTTCCCTTTTTGGTTTGCAACATTGTATAGCTCAAGGGGCTTCCATGTTTTATACGTTACACACACCCATGATACACACAGATGTTGAACCAGCGCCACATTGCTATATCTGTAGCAAAAAGTGAGAGATGAAGAAATTGATGAGGAATACATAGACTGAAGGTGGTGATCGCACAGACCGCAGAGACACGTCGCTGTAGATGCAGCCATTTCAAAGATGCAGAGGCAGACAGATGGCAAAATGGCTGACTGGGGGTTGACTGAGTTGAGTATGACACGTATGAGTGGTGTGACTCCACACATCGGCACCATAATTAAGAGCATTTTATGATGTGTGTGTTTGAAAATGCACAAGGATAAAGCAACGCTTGGTGCAAGAGAGGAATACACACCAGGCCCACTGTAAGACACTGAGCAGGTGTTGCATTTGTGATTGCCCCTGAAGTCAGAGGAAAAAGTTAATTGATATAAGAATGTTACAAAATGAAAGGGAAAAGCATGATGGAGGAACAGTTTATAAGAATGTAATTAGGCTTGGAATCTGACTTGAGAGACTCTAAAGGCCCATGACAGAAATAGGGTCGTGAGTCCTGACAAATGGCTGAGGGTTCAAATACAAGCCACTCTCAGACCCTGCCTTCTGACGTCAATCAGTCTAATTAGCCCAGCATATCATCTGGCCGGCCCCTCCTAGCAGCGCAAGACAGACCTCTGGAAAGGTCAGCATGCCACAGCAGAGACAGAGCAGTGCTTAATCAGAGGTGAAATGGTTTCTTTTCCAAATTGATTCCAGTTCGGATCAGACAAGAGTGTCTTGTGTGTAGCCACTTAAATACGTAAAGGAAAGGCAGCAGGCACTTCTAAGAGGGCTTAAAAAACAAAAGACATTAACAAATAAAAAGTCTTCTGGTGACATCTGGACCCGGGCCCAAAGCGCAGCAGGCCATATGAAAGATCTGTCTGTCTGTCTCTATCTTCATCTCTTTCTGGTCTCTTTTCTCTGTTTTGCTCTCTGCGTATGTCTTTATCTCCTGCACTGCATGAGACACAGTACATATTCACTTGTGGACGCACGCACTCAAATGAACTGAGAAGATTCATGCAAACTCTGCAGGAAACTTTGTCCCGCTACACTGTAAAAATTGCAAAATCACTTTTATAATGTTGACACAAAACAGTACGAAATAAATATTTTATCTTCTCTCTCACAAAGTAAACTAAGTACCATTAACACTGGACCCCTGAGGTGTTATATCTTTTTAGATCCTCTTTAAAACTCTTTTTACAACAGGCTGTCACAGCCATGTATACATAGAAGGAAACATCTGAACTCGCCAACACACCCACACACACATCTGCACACTGCACATTCACCAACTCCCTCATGCTGAATGCATAATATATGTAATGAAATAATGTTTCCAGTGGGGATGGCTGTGGCTGGGGGATGGAGATGTGTTGTGAATATCAATGTGGCTCCCCCCAGACTCCCTGGTTCAATTGGTGCGATGGTGGGGGGTAAATGAATATGTGGGAGTGAGAGAAGCTTTATCCCTTTGCCCAAAGCTACAGTGAAGAGTCCACACAGACAGAGGAGGGGGTTCTTCACTGGCCCACTCAGTCATTATGAACTTGAGATTCACACATTTCAGCTGATGGTGTGTCCTCTGTTGTTCCCTACATCCCACGTCCAGGCTGGTGCTGAATGGTCTAAAGACCCCCTAATTGCCCCATGCTGACAGTATCCTAAACTTTTCATATAAAAACAATCCAAAGCATATTTCATTTGTGGCATGTAGACAGATACACAGTGACAGAGATTAGACGTATGATGACCGGTCCTGCTGTACCACAGACACTAGGTACATGAGTTTAACCTGCTCTGAATCACAGCTTCTGAATCAAATCTCAATGAAAATCAATGGAGAGACAAATTAAATTTTTCCCTGGTGCCTCACCTTGACTGACTCAAGTGAGCTCATCTGTTCCATCTTGTCAGAGTGGGGATGCTGCATCTCTGTCAGCTGGGCCTTTGATGTTTTAAACATTACCATTAATAATGTTTTCAGCATCAGAATTAATTGCTTTGCTACTGTGTCCTGCTCTCTTCATCCTAAGCTGAAGCATGCATAAATCAAGACTAACTACCTTTGTCTTGAGATTTTGAGGTCAGGAATTTGGGAAGAGACCAAACCTGAATGTGGCGAAGTTGTTGCTGCTTTGTTTGTGTATCTCTCTCTCTCTCTCTCTCTCTCTCTCCCTCCCTGTGTGTGTGTGTTGCTACTGAATCTAGTAGATAGTTGAA
>JAVQJF010027048.1:0-79343 GCA_036023855.1 Gadopsis marmoratus | reverse complement strand
TCTGGCCGTTGACTCCAGATATCCCCTGGTCTCCTCTCTCGTCTCTCTCTGGTTGACTGGGTCTCCCCAGTCTTTCGGGTCTTCCTTTCCTGTCTCAGCCAGCTGTCGCTCTTTAAATCCTCCAGCCAGGTGATGTGCCCAGCTGGGCCCTCATCACCTAATGAGGCCCAGCTGTGTCCCAAACTGGGAGGGGCGTGGTCGTCCGGAACGTACACGCACTCCCAGACTCGGCCTGGACTCCTCCTGTAGCTACATGGCCCATGCCTCCAGCATGGTCTGCCACAATAAATTCAACTTAAAATCAAGGCCGTTATTAATCTCTGTGTGGTGTGGAAGCTGCAGTGCTTCTGACTGAAAGAATGTGAGGAGAGTGGTGAGGACAGCAGAGAGGATCCTTGGGACGTCTCTTCCCTCCATTCAGGACATCGCACTAACACGCTGCTTATCCCGAGCCAGAAGCATCATCGATGACTCCTCACCCCCACACCATTACCTGTTCTCCCTGCTGGCTTCTGGAAAGAGGTTCCCCAGCATTCGGTGCAGGACCACATGGTTCTGTAACAGCCTTTTACCTCAGGCCATCAGACTGCTGAACTATTACATGGACATTGCATTCACTTACTTTGTTTTTAGTTATATTTATAATTACTGCTGCACATTGCTGTATATTTTGACCTGTATATGCTGTCTGTGTGTATATACTGTTTATGCGTATATATCTGAGTAACTGTATATGCATATACACATATTTTGTAGATTCTAAATATATTTTATTACTGTGCTGAGCCTACGCAATGAAATTTTGTTCTGTATACACTTGTTGCATACTCGAATTACAATAAAGTGTAAGTCTAGGAAAAACAGTCCCGAATGAACAAGTCAACAGAAAAAAACATTTAATATAAATAATCCTGATGTGGATTAGTTACTGACATGTCATACCAATGTTCTACAACAAGATCAGCATTTATCTGAGTCTGATTTGAGGTGCTCGTGACTCAAAGTGAAGGTGATTTGTGTTCAACATTTTCATCTCATCATATCTTCAACACAGAAACAGTTTCAGGAGAATCCCCACATGAGGTTGGTTTGCTTCGCTCAAACTATCCATATGATAAAGGAAACGAACCACGCAGGTGTTTCTCAGCCCACTGTGGCGTCACGTAACCCCACTGTGCACAAACAGGACGCTGCCACTTCCACCAATCCTCCATGTGCAGGTCAATATTCACGAGGTTGGATTTCTCACAGGGCTCGTCCAGATGTGCATCGATTAAGCTCTTGTCCATACTGATCCACTCTTTTAGTGGTTCACCGCAAATAATATTCAATGGCAGCAGAGAATGCAGCAAAGCCTCCGCATCCCAGAACCCCGGCCTTCAGACCAGCTATACAACAGAAGAATAATAAATGTGAGGACAAGGGAAACGTACTACCTTTAATTCAAAACGTAAATACACTATGGTTACTTACCACGAAATCCAATGGCTCCTCCAGTCACGCAACCGCTGTACACTGCGTTCTTCCAGTCAGATTTGCCTCTGTGCTGCAAATTAACAACAGTTGTTGTTATGCACTTGAGGCAGAGAGACAAAACAGGCCAGGAAACAATGAGGGTCTCCAATTAGAATTAAAAGTTAGCATTTTGCTACGCATCTGAACTGTAATCATTTGGTCGAGCAAGTTATTTTGTTTTGCCATCTACATGCTGCTCACAGCTTTATGCTCATCGTCACTTTGACAACCTAAAACTGCAAGCTGTTTGTTGCAGCAGAGGGCGCCGTCAGACCATTTTGAGGAGGTAAAAAAAAAATACAGATCATCACACTACCATGAGGTTCCTAAAACATCTCAAACATTCAACATGGGATAATGAATGTATTAAAATCACAATATGGGGATTTGCATTTCAATAGCCACTGCTTTATGATTCCTGCCATTAGAGATCTGTTGACGCATGGCTGAGAAGCTTAGTTAGATTATCCCTGTGCATATTTAACATAAAAGCAGAATTATAGCCCTCAAGTCAATCTGGACACACACCAATTATATGAACAATTCATGAAAGATGAGTATTTAGTGCATCAACCTCCTCCAACCTGAAGCGACTGTTCCTCTCTGCTGATGTGTTTGCCATTTGTCGTCATCATTATCCACATTGTTCTTGTTGGTTTATTAACTAAGTGTGCTGTGTTTTTGACTGCCGTCCCTCTAATTTGACAGCAAATGACCCATTTGGTATTTTGGGTGCGGTGTTAGCAAAATCATGTAACTGTAAAAACTCAGATCACACCTAATGTGACCCAGCCTTGTAGCAGTGTTTGTATTTGTAACCAAGATACTTCAGAGTTGAACTCCTTGTACACTAAGCATTAGTTGAGTGTCATTAGTTTCAGCCATGTTTTTGAAGCCGTGTGGTTATATGCAAAAGAAGTGGTGCGACCTACTGATTCTATAATGCACTCTGTACAGGAGAACATAGCGCCCACAATGGCAAAGTTCTTGGCGTATGACATCCCCCTCTGGCCCATGTCTTTGAGGACTTCTCGTGCTGTTGGAGTTCTCAGAGGGTCTTTGGGGTCGAAGCCAACATTGGTATCGATGCCTGCTGTGAACACACCAAAAGCTCCTCCGAGGACAAACCCTGTGGAGAACAAATGTATCAAAATACAACAATATTTGCACTTGACTCGAGGATTCAAAGATGCACACTGTTGTCCTATTCTCCTGTGATCGAAGAGATATTACTGCCCTTAAATGTATTGCTCGTGTCTGTGTAATGTACAGGAAACATCATGGTAGGGCAGCAACTGGCAGCTATTTTTTATTACAGATTAGTAATAGTTTTGTCAGACTAACATCACTTTAGACAAGCAGTGAATCCTCAAAAAATGTATGTTGAATAAAAAGTGACTTAAACCTTTTATCGACTACCAGAAACGTTTTCTGTCAATCAACTAATCATTTAAGCTCTAAGCTCGTTGTAACCTCATCAGATCCCCTTCCGCGGTATAAAGTAGAGCTTGGCGCTCACACACCGCGTCGCCTGGAGCCGGACGGGCAGACAAACACACACACACAGACACCTACGGCCGAGCAATTGTGATATGTATTCATAAAGTTAGTGCCCCCGCTAACCTCCCACGCAGGCCAGAAGCGACTTGAAGGCGCAGCTCTCCATTCCCCTCTCGATCATCTTCTGCTCGTCGCTTTTAGGAGGCACCGGCAGAGCCCCCATGACGGCGGGGTTCAGGTCCTTTACGGGCCTCTTGTCCCCGATGAGATGGTCCAGAATCATACTGTACTGAATCGTCGGGCTGTCCAGACTCGGACCAGCCGAAGCTGGACCCTGTGAGTCGGAGGCAGCGGCGCTTGCAGAACCCACGGAGGCGGCCATGTTTCTCAATGACAGGAGCGCTTTAGGTAAATGTGGCCGAAGACGCGCCGGTGCAGATTCGTCAAGTGTGTAATGTCGCTGATGTCCGATAGATAAAGCACCTGTGTTTATATATTTACACAAATAGTCTTCAACGGGTGGAGATGTGTGCATTTTAAAGCTATTGAAAAGAAAAACGCTTTTATTCTCTCATCATAACATTTATTTTAATTCGTGTGAGCACATTCGACACAGTCAGCTCGCCAGTGTGACTCCAACAGCAGCCCTGCGGCAAATGTTGTCGTGTAAACTTTAGGGTCCTTTTGGAGGCTGTAGCTTCTGTGTTTTGTGGAATTGTATTGTGTTATACGTGTGTTTCCGACATATTTTTTCCCCACCTCATTTCTATCAACAGGAGTAGACTGGGTCTAAGTAGGCTGTGATGTATAATATTATGGTTTCAATATTAAATCTCATCCCTGCATTAAATCCTACAGCAACTTGTTGCAGCTATGTCCAAGAGCTGTTGATTCCCCTTATTTAAGTAAAGGGAATCCAATTCAGCACAACCAAAAACTACTGGTTAAACTTCATAAAGGTAGAAAAGTTCGGATTTTTTGATGGATTGTTGTATTTGTTAGCATTAGATAGTGCAAGTGTTTTTTTTTTCTTTTTCAGGTAGCCTATTTCAGTGAAGTGTACATTTTTGTTAACCTATCTGGTACAGAAGCTATCCCATGTTCTGTAAATGTCCAGCATTCAGGCATAATTCCAACCATCAAGCCTTTCAACAATATAAGTAGTTCACAAGCCCTTTTTCCCGATTAGCCTCACTGATAAGTGGTTTTCGTACCTATTTGCTTAGTTAAATCCAGGTGGTGACTTTTTTTTTTGTTTGTTTGTTTGGGGCCGGGCAGTGTATAACCGTGTCTCAACAGAAAGACTGCATTTCCCAGCAGCCTCCCCGAGCACTGCGCCAAACTCGCTTCACGCGCTCCACCTACCGGCTCCTGCGCTCACACTTTCATGACTCGCGTGCGCGAGGCGGCGGCGGCGGCGGCATCCTGATCCAACAACAACAGCAGCAGCAGCAGCAGCACCGCCGCAATACCGAACAGGTGAGGTGACGCTAGCGGCAAACAGTCGTTTGTCGCTGACAGTCTGGAGCGTTGCGTTTCCTCTCCCCTCCATCAGTTTGTTGCACTAACGCGTGTCTCAACTTTACCGCCAACGTTGTCCTGTTGTCCGGTGGACATTGACGAAGCAGCCCGAGAGAGTCGCTCGGGATCAGTCGGCTCGTCCGGCTGACAGCAGAAGCGCCGAGCCCGACTGTGACGGCAGCTCGCTGGTTGCCAGGTTTGACGGTCACGTTAGACGCCTCTGCTGCTTTAATCTAATGACTCTGTCACTCTGAAGCAGACGCGTCTCTGCCGAGTCATAAAGTAGGCAAAGGGCAGGTTGTTTTCACGCTAACTGAATGTGTCACTGTAACGAGTGTAGTGCTGGGCGACACAAAGTGTCCTTCTACATTCATACGTCTCTTCAGATGTTCATCCTGAATCTTTCAGTTTCCTTGCTGACGCTGAGCCAACGCGGTGTGGTGAGTTCAACAGGATACGTGCTCGATCAATACCCCCCCCATCTGCCTCACAAACAATCCCTTTTTTATTGCCTCAATTCTTATTCCACCATAGTTATAAGTGAAAGTCTTGATACAGTGATACTGTGATCGTTGTCTGGCGGTGTAAGGTTTTACCTGACGACTATGACTTTTACTGGGATTTGGCCATAAATAAATCCTAAATGTTGAATAATATTTCCTGCAAATCTTATTTCCCAACATGGGGGTCTAAATGCAGCTTCAAAGCCTTCTCCACACTGCCATGAATAAATATCTGGAGGAGAAATGCTGTGGCTTTGATTTATGTATTATATTGTTAGCCTAAAAGTAGTCGCATTGAAAAATATTGAGTCTAAACACATTGGAATCGGCTTAGTCACCATGTCTAATGTTTTTGATTGAAAAATGTAAAGTCCCTTCAGGTTGCTCAGGTTAATTCTCCGGAGAAACAGTGAGGACATGACCTCAGTGTCTTCAATGGTGGCTACGGCCCCACACTCAAGTTCCTTTAACTAAACAAATATTTAGTTTGATCATTAAACTCCCAACAACTTGAATCCCTGAAAGGTTTCTTCTCCGATCTTTATCTACAGTGTCCCGGCGCTGTTTAGCACCTGCTTCTTCGTAGAGTTATCATTCTTTCCTTCCTGACTTAAACCGAGGGAATGAGCTGGCCGATCAAGTTACTAATGAATTTACCAAATTAGCTGCGCTGCTAAGGTTCTCCTGTGGTTTTTATGCAAATTTCTCTTTTTGCTGCCAATGGCAAGTTGCCTTTGGAAACACTTCAGTGCGTTGCAAGTGGTTTTTCTTCACATGATCAGCCAGCCATTTGTTTCTCATTATATCACTGCCATGTGAAGCAGTCAAACAAGGGCTTGTTGTGTTACTTGTGAAGGTTTGTTGTTTATGCCTCTTTTTTAATAGGTCCTTAAATGCTTAATTGTAGCACACTATGCTGACTAAGCTCCTGTGTGTAATTCTACTCTCGCCACCTAACACATATTTGTGAACTACGTGACCAAAGTGATTCAGAGGCATTGGATCACAGCCTAAAATAGTGATGCTTGAATAAGAAACCTTTGCTATTTTGGTCATGGCTTGCTGTGCAGCATAGCTGAGCATCTCAATCGTGACAAAAGGGAGCGTAAAGTTGTAAAATATCCTAATTGCAGACCTTGTGTTGTAGTCTTGCGTTTATAGACGAGGCCAGCCTCGCAGTGGAACGTGCATGGGTCCTTTGGGAGAACCCAAATAGGCAACAAATGACAGCTTTCACTTTCTTCTGTTCCTTTTGATTATGCCAGGGGAAAGGAAACTTCAAATGAGAGCAGTGCACCAGTCATTTACAAGGCAGTCGATGTGAATGTTTGTTTGTAGGTAATTACACCCTTTTGATTTTCTCATGGTTAGCCATCCAAGAAGGGGAAATAGTCGGAAAGCTGTCACAGGCCTCTGGGCTGTGTTCAGGACAGGCTGTTCTAGACCCAAAAAAGCACCAAGGGGGACTGGTTTTGTGCCAATGTAATGATGAGCAGTCAGATTAGTGAGCGAACCATTATTTTCTGCGTCTATCATGTGTGTTGTAAGTGTTTGTAGCTGAGAAAATTACATCCGACAACAACTAATAGGATTGCTAAGTTTGCAATGTGTCTGTTTGAGTTTATTATAGATTTCTTGATGTTGGGTTTGGGTTTCTCTTTCCTGGACTCGCACTTAGCACGTCCTCGTTTCTTCTATAGCTGCTGTCATCCTCTGATCAGCTCATCATTCGGGCAGCTTCTTTCATTGGCCTGCTATTTTTAGGTCAGGGGTTACGTGGTGAGCACCCACGTCCAGTTGTCCAGCTGTGGTACGGCTTGTTTTGTGTGACAGAAAGTAATACCTGGTGGTCACCTTGACCGTTCTGCTCAGTGGGAATAAATGAAGTGTATGTGAAGGTGTGACGTTCTAAAGGGAATTAAAGACGTCCTCTCATTGCTGTCCCACACGCTCAGGAATATCTCCTACCAGTGCTGGTGTCCTGGATTCACGTTTGTTAACTGTGCGCTAAGGGACTGTGTGTAGAAAATTAGCAGCAGCACTAGAGTCGTCCATCCACATTTGTATGAAACGAATCAGGGTGGGGGTGGGGTGACAACACTTTGCGTGACCTTGTCCAGCTGTGGTAAGAAGGGTGAAAGGCAGATCCTGCAGTGATGTAGCCCTCTACGTTGTGCGTCCGATGCCTACTTCACTGCCTAGTTGCTCTCTATGGATAGAGACTCTGCCGAAATGATGACCCATGGACTCCATAGAACTTTAACACTTTTCAAACCTGCAGTGTGCCAATATAAATGACAAGAAATTTGCCTAGTCTTAAATATGGAAAAAGATGATTAGCTGATATCATGACTCAGTTCCGTAGAATTCCTTCCTTTCCTACTCTCTTGTTTTCTGCTGGTAACGTCGTAGGTGCTGAGTTCATCAAGTCCATTAGATGCTGCCTGTAAAGACCCGTCAGTCAATGTGGAGTGACCGCTCTGTGTTTTTAATTTTGTTAGTGAAGCACCCAAAGTAATACACAGGTCCAAAATATTCTGCAAGTCTCTGTACAATGCAAATGGCCTCATTTATAAAATGGTTTCATGAGGAGATTACATCCTTAGTAATGACAAGCAGCAGCATGTGTTTGCAAAAATGTTGTTTGAGGTGGAGATGACTTATCTCTAAACAAACCCAAGACTACAGTAGATGGAGAATTTCCTGCTGGTTATGTCAGAGTAGAGCAGTTTTGGAAACCTGTGCAGGACAGCGAGTGCAGACTGTGTGCTGGTTCATAAAGGGATCAACTTAGCAACATTTTTCCTGGCATACATGGTCAGGTAAAGCCATTAGGAAATAACAGTCCAATGCAATGTGTTGCTTAAGATGCATGTTGTCTTCTTGGAATGAGCTATAGTTAAAGAATCAAGCGTGAATGAGGCCCAAGATCTTGTGTACTGATTCAAACTGTACTGGTTTGTGTCCTAGCCTGGTTGGTTGTAGATGTGGTACCAAATAATAGGGGCTGAGTGGCTCTAGGTCATGAATCCTGAGCAACACGACTGTCTAGTGGGATTCGGCACACCAGAGTGGCCTGATCTCACAATAGAGGGATAGATGCTAGTATTTTTAAGGACTGGCCCCTAAATTTTGTGGCCAAAGTACATTTTTGGTGGCCGAAATGTAAAGTTATGTAAAAACAATCCAGAAACGGCAATTTAACACAACTTAAGGAAGCCTTAACTGTGACACTTCAATAAATGAAAAGGATGAAAATACAGTATATTTTTATAATAATTCATTTAAATTGAAAACTCAAGTTCTTTGTATGGTACATATATATTCTCTCTGTCTCTTAATTCACAGCCTCGCTTCCTCGTACAGAGACAATTATAGAATATTGAACTAAAAGGTGTGAAGGAATCTGGATGTTTGTGGAAGTGTAACGCTGCTTTGGCAAAGGCTTGCAGTGTAGGGCTAAAACGTAGTGGCCACAGGGGCCCACCTACATGGAGTATTTTGTGGCCAGGGGGCCGTCCATGGTTATCTTCAAACCCTGCAATATCCAAGGCGTAGCCTGAGGTCAGGTTGCCAGGGCACTCTTGTTTGTCTCTATGTAACCGTTTATTTAGCCTTCATTGCTGGGAGTGTTGACCCTCGTGTTTGTAACGGGATTAGCTCTCACCCTCTTCAGCATGAGGATCTTAGGAAAATACCAATATGTATAATACAACACATTTCTCTGCCTGGTGAGTCCTGTCAGCTCTGTTTCCCACTCTCTTACACACACATTCAGGGAAAGGCACTCAAAGAGTTGTTATCTGTCCTCAGGAGGCGAGGTCTGGCCTGCATACAGTTGGAGTGGCACGTCCTTTACTGCAGTGGAGGAGGCTTTAATTGAGGAGATAAGAGGAGATGAACCGATTGGCGCACTGGCGTGGCGTTCAGTCAGTTGAATAAATAGAAGCACCCCTGTTTATGGCAGAATGTGATGCTGCTCAGTACGCAGTGAGCAGGTTGCAGCTATTCTGCGTGATGTGTTAACTCAATATTTTTGCCTTGCAAAAGCACAGATGGCTCCTGGCAGCCTCCACAGCATTGCCAGGCTACCTTCCCTCTGTTTTTTTTCATCTAAAGCATTGTCTACCAAAAGGCCACTGCAGGAAAAATAAACCGCAAATGCACAGCAATGTTTTCTGTCTGAGAGGTGTATACATTAGCTGTGGAGGAAGGCCACTCCAAGCATCTTTTTCCCTCTGGCTCTGTTTTTAGTTCAGGAACGTCCAGGAAACAGACCGCATACTTGACAAGCATCTCAGTCTAACTTGCTGGCTCCAAGGAATGCTAGTGTTTCTGTAAATGGGTCATCTGAGCCACTTGTGATATGGTCTTTTCGCTGGATGTCAGGCTTCTTTTGCCTCCGCTGTGGCGTGAGAGCAAGGACGGTGTCTTGCAGAAATGGGATGTGCAAGTCAAGAAGATGATTTGATATTGAGTTTTCCCGTCCAGGTAAACAGGACAGGCGAGTTTTATAAGTATGATGTTTACACATGCGTGGGGAGTGTCGATAAAATGTTTACCTGGTAGCTGGAAGAGCTCTGACCCCATTGTAATGTCTCTTTGGTCTCTCTTCATACAGGTTACATTGAACACACCCACAGTGCACATCAAATGGCTCTCATGCCACAAGCCTGTGTACTGTTGCAAACTCAAACGACACCGAGCTCCTTTTGGGTTGGACTGTCATTCTACTCAGTGGCACTAATACTATGATGTTCCATTGTGGAAAATCACTGAGCACTGTTTAGTGGTTGCCTTTTTATTCCCTTGCAGCTCTCATGGATGGTATAATGGTGTTTCTACTGGAGTCCACCCACTTGCTGTACACGTAGCCAGTCAGGCAGACAGCAAAGCAGCTGAGGTTTCTACAACGTGGCTCTGACTGACTGTTTATTAGACAAGAACTCTGACACTGCCAGAGCAGGAAGTTTGACCCTCGAGGGAGCCCGGCTCCCAGGAAGATGAAACGGAGGCTGAAGCAGATGAAATATGCATGATGGCTGTATCTATCTCAGCTCCTACTACTGTGTGCCTGGTAAAGCTGGGACAGAGCAGTTTTTTTGGCACAGTTCTATACATGGATGCTTATATGCAATTTGTTTGAGGTGATTCATTTTGTTTGTGTCCATTAAGTTATAAATTTCACACATAGGATATACACCTATCAGCCATTACTTTATGACTACTGACAGGTGAAGTGAAGAACATTGATTATCTCGTTACCATGGCAGCTGGCAATAGGGGGGATATATTAGGCAGCAAGTGAACATTTTGTCGTCCAAGTTGATGTGTTGAAGCAGGAAAATGGACAAGCGTAAGGATATGAGTGACTTTAACAAGGAACCAAACTGTGATGGCTAGAAGTCTGTGTCAGAGCATCGCCAAACCTGCAGCTCTTGTGGGGTGTTCCCGGTCTGCAGTGGTCAGTACCTACCAAAAGTGGTCCAAGGAAGGAAAACCACTGAGCTGGCGGTCGGGTCGTGGCTGACAAAGGCTCACTGATGCGCGTGGGGAGTGAAGCCCGGCCCGTGTGGTCCGATCCAACAGAAGCTCAAACCGCTGAAAAAGTGAATGCTGGTTCTGATAGAAAGGTGTCAGAACACGCAGAGCATCGCAGTTTGTTGCATATGGGGCTGCGTAGCCAAAGACCTGTCATAATGTTATGCTGTATCATCAACAACAAAATTACAGCAACATTTGCTGGTTCCAGCTTCTTGATGTGAAGATTTTGTGCTTTGCCTTGTCATACATGATAGTAGATTGAATATCGACTGAGTCAGACAAAAGGAGACATTTGAAGACATCAACTTGGGATCTGGTTAATTTTAAAGGCCATAATGATGACGCAGGGACTCAATATAACTTTCACACTTTTCAAACCTGACAAGAAATGTACCTAGTATTAAATACTCAAAATAACTCTTGGGTATTTAAACTAATATCATGACTCAGTTCTGTATGCATCCTTCCTTTTGAAGACACTATTGTTTTCTGCTGGTAATATAAGTTTATTAAAAAATGCAAAGTGAGACAAGGTGGGGGTTGTTGGTTGGTATTCTGAGTAGTAAGGTACTGAGAGAGAGAGAGACTGAAAATTATAATCAAGTTGTGGTAGTATGAATATTTGACAACATGGAGTCGTAGGTGGAGTTACCAGAAGACGCAGCACCGAACTCCACACAAGAAAGAGCTAGTGTTTTGCCCAGCTGTCCAATTTGAACCTCTTTACTATCCTCCTGAACCTGATGCTGCAGATGGACCTGTAGGTGTCGATCAGTTTTTCACTATTTTCTAACATTTCTCTCAATTTATATTTAATTTGCAGATCAATCAATAATGAAAATAATTAGTTGCAGCCTTAGAGGACTTATTATTCGGTGTTTGTTTGGCTAATTAATTGTATTAATACCAGTTATACTACACTACTGTAGTTACAAACACAGTTAAAGTCTTTATTTGTATTTTCATAATATTGGTTAATGGGCATAATTATTATTCCCATGAGACAGACATTATTACGAAATAGAAAAATATATTTAATGTTTTAGAAACCAGATTTTAGCTGTTCATTTGTATAGTAGTTATCAGGACATAAACAGATTGAAGTTAAATATAAGTACACGATGTGAAGTAAATTGCTTAACTCATGCAGATCAAAATATCATGAAGACGTTTTGAAGTATGAATATTGTATCAGATGTGCAAGTGGGATATTGAACTTCCTAGCCTCAACTCTTAGATATGGACGGTCGCAATTAATGCGCCAGGATCCAGAGTAAGCACTTATTATTTTGGAAGTTCGCAACGCCCTGCTGTATAGACCCAAAAGCCAACCAAGCAGCTAATCTATGTCCGGATCAAAGGATCTTCCTCACTAGCGCCGCTTTCTTCTCATCTCTTTTTGAACTAATATGTGCTGATTTAAGCAGCAACTCTCATCTTTAGGCCGTTTCATATTCAGATGCTGAGCAGTGGTTTATCTGTGTTGTGGTTGAGAAATTTTAGAATCATACTAGACTATAGGGTTCTTGTTTCGCTCCTTTTGGCAATAATTGACGTCAACGTCACCACACGAAGGCAGCCAGCACAATAATCAATAGCTTCAAACGCAGCACATACAAACATACACGTACCACTTGTGAACTATTGCCTCGTAGCTGTAGGTTCAGGGTTCTCTATTCCTAGGGGTGCAATTTGACCCATTTAAAGTCTGTTAATATTTGTACAGCTGTAGGCATTCTAGTGTGTTTGACTTTGCTCACATTCAACTTTCACAAATTGGCTGCAACTTCCCCCTATACTGCTTTTGGGAAGGAGGTCTGCGCTCTGCCGTATACTAGTTTCAGATCCCTCCAGACTAAAGGGGGAACCCAGAGGGAGAGCAGAGACCGTCTCACAGCATGGGATACAGACTAATCCCACACTCTTCCTGTTTCTTTTGCTGAGATGATGACTTTGCACACACTGCTTCCCTAGACCCAGGTGCTGTACAGATGCTTCAGAGCTGCGGACGTGGTCAGGCACAATTAATACATTAATCGTGTAAGCACACGTATTTGCCTAGTGCAATCTTGTTGTCTCAAATAAGACTGAAATGGATCTTATTATACAGTACATGATATGTCTATATATAGCGACAGAATCTAACAGCTCTGGACTCACTAGCTCTAGAGCAGATGTTGGTCAGATGTTCAGCTGCTGTTATGGTAATGATATCAGTAGCAACATATCAGCATCACACCAACAGAAAGATAATATCTGCTTGTGGTTGTAAGATGTTTATTTTCATCGTTTTGATACGCTATGGTTGATATCCAGCTGTTTAATTTCAAGATAGTTGTATAAAGTGTTCAAAGATTAAAATAAAAAACTGGTTCAATTGTGTTCTCACATATGAATCCATCTTGAAATCCTCTTGTTGCAGAGCGATATACTATTATCAGGAAAAAAAGAATGGCTGGCTGTTATTTATTGATTTGAATTCTTCCTTGGCTTATATAGTTTTACACAATAAAAAGTGACTACTGAAAAACCACTATGTTAAATCTTTTCTTATTTTGTCAAATAGTTTTGACATCTTGAATATGGGGACCCATTCACAGCCTGAAGGTTTTAGTTCACTTGATTATTTCTTTATTTATTTTTAATGATGTGGCTTTACATAAAACTGGGTTCATATTTAATTGTATGGTTTTTGGGGACACCACATAGCATAAGCTGGTGCCACACACCACATCAAGGACTAATAGAATTGACTGGTGCCAAAACAGCAATGTTCTGTCCAAATACTGCGGAATCCTCAAAGATGCTTGGAGCTGACTTCATGTCACATACAGTCAGTAGGTGATCTGAATTTCTCTCTGCACAAAGATGCAGCTTGGCATTGAATTTGTAATCCTACAGTATCTTTACAATTACAAGCTTATTTTGCACAGTTGTCCGTTTGGATGGCTCTGCTTTTAATGACCATGGAAAAAGCAGTATTTTTAAGCCACTCGGCTGACTCATTGCACATTTTACATTCGTTTTCACAGCCCGTTTGACAGAGCTGTGCCTGTGTGGAGAATCTGAGTCAGTGCTCTTTCCTGTGGACGGCGGGAGGAAAAAGGAAGCGAATGCGAAGCAGGCAGTGCTTTAGAGCCTCAATGTGCCTGCTAATGTGGTCCGTCCATTCAGCCTCTTGTGTCAGACAATGACAGGAATCCCCCGAGAGCCAGGTTACCCAGTCAGCGTCCAGCCACATGGCTTTATGTTCCATCATTATTTATTAACGTTTGGCCTGTTTCTTACTCCAGAGGCTGCTGCTGTTTCCTAATCTACCCTTTTTACAGGGTTCAGTTTTATTTAGGCAAATTATGGTGGCCATATGGAAGCTTATGCGTGTTGGAAAGTCTCAGAAATGTTCTCATATGTAAGTTGGCTGTTTTTATGGCTGGGAAATGGTCCGTATGCTGGTAATTACTGATGCCCCCATTGTGGTGCTTGTGAGTAAATGAAGTGGACATGAAGTGGTTCTTCACTTTTCCTTGGACATCTTGTGTTATTATTCTAATACTGTGGCCACTAACCAATGGAAAAGTGAAACCAGTGACTCCTACAGGTTGGTCGGACTGGGACATAATACGATGTATCCTAATAACTTTATATCTTTATGATCCCCTGACCTTTTGCACAGCGACCTCATGGTGGTGGAAAAGTTATCTAGCATGGTTTCAAGTGAAATGTCTTAGTATTACTCTTTCTTATGTGACCACTAGCAGTGAACAATCACAGGAACGGTACAGTGTTTTGACAGCATTTAACAAGGCTGCTATCAATAAGGTAGTTTCTGCCAGTGGCAACATTACAGAATCTGTGCAGTTTGGAAGAATGCAGCGTACGTCAAATCACACTCTTTATCAGTATCTGCAGCAGGGTGTGAAACAGCATGTGGTGCCTAAAGAAAAAAAGTACTCTGAACTGTTTCTCAACCCTTTGCAGCATCCTTTTTTAAAAAGCAGTTTTTGTGGTGGTGTATGGGTGTGGTCAGACCAAGTTCCTGAGTGTACCACTTGCCACAAACTGAAGCCTGTTTCATCCCGGCCCAGAGTGCAGTACGCTCTCTACCCACACGCTCTACAGCCTTGGCATGCCGTATGTTGTGGGATCCAAATTGGACCAGTATGGTAGAGCATAAAATGCAGACCCCTCCACAAATGATCCACCCTCACTTTAAGAAGTGTTTCTGAGACAAGGACAGGCTTTGTTAGGGTTATTAGCTGCTGTTTTGTGCCCAAACAGCCTACAGATCAGCCTACTAGTCGGACATGAGTGGGACAAAGTGCACAGAAATTTCACTGAAGCAGCACAAGTACTTGCTTTGCACGGCTGTGGTTTTTTTAATTTAAGAATACAATGGAACGTTTGTGTCTCACCCGCGAACCACAAAAGTTGCAAGCCACTGTTCTGACAACAAAGTGCAGACACCTGCATTTCAAACAGCTGTTTAGACTGTGATCATAATAAAAAGCATTACCCCTATTCAGACAGTGCGTGGCCCACTAGTCTCAATGCCACGTGTTGGAGATCTGTTCCTCCTCCTGGTTCATTCTTGCTGCCTGTTCTTCATGAGTAAGAAAAAGTCTGGAAAAACTGTGATAGTAGAAAAACATGCCCATGGCAGAGACTCTCTTCCTCTTTGTATGAGAGCGAGTGAAAGAGGCGACGACACGCACAGCACAGCGGTTGGCAGCCTGCAATACTTCCTCATCCTGACTGCTGTGTTGAGGCAGACAGACGTTGCTCCTGACCCTTCATTTTCACCCTCAGACCCTCTCTGTAGAGCTCAGCAAAGGGCGACTAGTTTGGTCAGTTGATGTGCTTCAGGGCACTCAGACAGAGGGCAGGCTCTAGGACAGCATCCAGCACCAAACAAGTGAGTGAACTGCACTTCTGTTTTTAGTTATTTTCCTCTCTAGCACTATCTCTGATTACTCACCGCCTTCAGCTCTCAGATGATATTGGAATGTGTTTAACACCTTGGGATTGGCAGCTGCCGGATTGGAATAGGGAAGTTTGAAAAAGCACATGTCATTTTATATGTTAGGAAGAAAGTGACTGAGAACATCTGCTGCTGATGTTTCTGCCAGCTTTCTCACATTTCTGTCATCCACACAGAAAGTACATTTCTGAAAGGGAAATATGGCCCGGGCTAAGCTTTGTAACCTGTGAAGGAGTATTTACGCAGGTCTAACCAGCGGTGGCTGTATTTAGGCTTATGGTCTGCATACAGAATGTTATGCTTATATTAGCCTTTTGAAAGTTAGCGTGCAAACATCTGAGCCAGGCAGGAAAGAACAGAGGATGTGATGACACACACATTCAACCTACCGCCTTATGCCCTTTTTTGTTTTTTCAAATGCAGACCAGAGCATAAACTTATCAGCTTGCATTGCTGCTTTCGGTGGACTCGTGTAGGTGTGCATGGATCTGCGATGAAGCAGATGTTTTAATGCTGCGACATGACGGTAAAGAAATACCGTACCTCAACATAGCTGTTATGCTCTGTTGTGTGTTGCAGTGCTTGAATCTATTTAATGATGTTCTCTGTGGATAGACAGAATAAAAATGATGGATTGTAGCAAAGCAGTGCAGTCTCACCTGAATGCACTTTGCCTAATTAAGGCAGCAGGTTTTGCAGCCACGTCTTTGCAGGACTGCAGGTTCCCCCTCTGATCAATGGTTTTTTTAAAGGTCTGTGTAAACGGCAGTACCAGGGTGTTTTGTCCTTATGCACAGGGAGCTCCTAGTGATGGCAGGATGCATTTCATTTGTATCTGCTAAATATTCTGCACAAACGGAACATTTGTAACATTGCATTGTAACAGGGCAAACCGCGTCTATGGTCAGAACAGTCAGGAGTGGTCAGGATGTGATCTGAGGCGATTTGTGGCTGTGGCAAGTATTTCCTCTGTCGGTGTTATACAGTAGTGGGTTTGTAAGCAATAGTTATTGGTTCTGTCTATACATCTGTCCCTATTAGTTTTCTTTTTTACATTATGTATGAGCGTCCTCGTGTGATGAAAGCACATTGTCTCCTCCCTCAGGGTTGTATCAGATCAGATGGTGTGTGAGCGATTGCTTCATCCAGGACCAAATGTATAACAGTCTGAACTCCCACTGTTTTCTCCATATCTTCTTTGAGCAGTGCAGTCCAACAGCAAACCGTCAGAAATAAGCTGAGAAACTCCTCCACCACGCTTGTCCTATATTCAGTCTTTACATTCGTCTCCCTGTTTTTGGAAGCAATATAATTAAGGCAGACAACCATCACTTATGACTGTGGTGACTACAAATTATATTTGGTTTTCTAATATGGTATTTTGTTTAAAGCAAATTCCTTATTTAGCTTTTTACCAGCCTTGTTTAAGCCACGATTTCATCACGCCACATGTTTGTTTTGTCCGACCATGCTAGCTGTAGCATAGTAAAAGTCATAGAATAGCCATGTAGCTTTCACAGGGAGACGTCCAACTGTCACTGTGTTTGAACTCTTGGCTAGTTCAAGTTTTAAAATACAACCATCTGCCTGACTCTCAGAGACGTTTGGGTTCCTAACTGGGCCGTTGTAAAGTAAGTGGGACACAGTTCTGGCTCCCGAGAATCGTATGTCTGCAGAGGAATATGGAGAGGTCATGTTTGCAGAGTTGAGTCCTGCAGTGGTCCAGAGAAGGTGAAAGCAAAGTGGATTAGACTTAAACAGTAAAGGCTTTTTGCTTTACAGGCGTTTTTCAAAGCCGTGCGTTTTTAAACTTTGCGTTACGGTTTAAATTTAGCTCACAAAATATTTGGTTGTTGCTTAGTTCCCTCGTATTTAAATAAAATAATATAACCTCAGGGAGGACGTCCTCAATTTGGCCTCACTTCCTCATTTAGGCTACACAGATCAGAGCAGGTCGGGATGCAGGTCAAATGTGTGCTTGGCGATGATTGGTGCTGTAGCCGTGTAAACTGATCTAAAGGGACGTGAGCCACGGCAGCTGAGACTACCAGGCCAGGCAGGAGTTAGTCACAGGATCTTGCCTAGAGAGGTCTTAGTATCGTATGATGGGCCAGCAGGAAGACACACGCTCTCATGTGGGCAAGAAACAAAGTGCATACAGTGTGTTCTTAATAAGTTAAGTCCCGAAGCAGTCACATTCTCTGACAAAATGTCAGTTCTAAAATGTAACAAACACAGGGGTTCCTCTGCAGGGAGCATTTTATTCATATGGTCCCACAATATTGTCTTTAGTGGTTAGTGCCCACACTGCTCCCATTAACCATCATAACATTATTTGTATATTTATATTGGCTATTGGCTACTGTAGATTTTTACCGCGGCATCACTTGTCCTGCTCTGAACCATTGTCTGAACACGTGCAACATATCAGTCATTCCAGCAAATGGAAGTATAAATAGTCTAGAGCAGAGGGGAAGAAACTGTCCTCCCTGTTAGCCCTGTCTGGGTTTAAGTTCAGGGTATGACTACAGGGTATCCCCATTAACAGCACTGTGCCTCTCAGAGGCAGAAGATCATGTTACCCCAACCCGGATCAATGACTGAGGCAGTCCTCTGGGAGCTACAGAGCTCTTTACCAGTGCACAATATTGTTGGTTAAGTGCACTCCCACCTCTTTCCATTTCCTCCAGCCACTCTTTGCCCAGATGAGTGCATTTCCATCTGGACCTCAAAGACACACCCTCAACAGTCTCTGTGACCACATCCTGTTGGATCTGGAAAAATGAAGCCATTATTGGCCTGCTTTTTAACCATATTTCTTACAGAGGAACGACAGCTGCATACCTCCTCCTAGATCTGTGGAGATAGTGCTGTGCGTTGGTCAGTGCCGCTGGTTTCAGTAAATCAGATAAGAGATTTTGTTCTCTCTCCTCCCTCGAGCAGGAAGTAGTTCAGTGGTGTTGCTACTGTAATAACCATAGCTGGTCTCAGAGGCAAGTCTTGGCTTGTATATTTTGGAACTGCCACAAAATGCCACTAGGCAGTGTAAATACAGTGTAGTCTTCTTATTCACATGGAAAGGCACTGCTCCTTATTCGCAGTTGTGGTGCTTGAGGGAGCAATGCTAGTTTTGACCCACATGTAGTGTACTGCTAAAAATGTGTTTTATCTGTAATATGATTATTACGGGGAGGTTGTTTCTATTTTACTTTAGTGGTCATTTTTGAGAGATTCAGATCTATACTGCCCCACAAAGGAAAGAAGCAGAAACTTCAGCTTTGGGCCAACGTTGATAACCTGTAATTGTTGTGTTAATGTCATTATGTAATTTTAATCAATGGATTGACTGTAGTCAGCAGGTCACAAGTGTGAGGCTAAAAATAAAGTGTGTTTTTCTTTTAAAGACATTGGTTTTTACAAGTCAAATGCCAGTTTCACACAGTGACACTTATCTGTGTTCTCAGAGACTTTTTTGTTATTTCTAGGTAATGAAAGATCATTTCTTTGCCTCTAGGGCCATATGCACTGTGGCACACAGAGACACAATACTGAGCATTTGTTTGGGAAAAACCTGCCTACCAGGGGAGCTGCTCCGCTCTACTGCAGTGAATATAAAGAGACACATTAATGCTCTTGCTTTTCTTGAGGCTAACCTTTCTAAAGTTTGTTTCTTTCTTTTCTGGACTTCTCTCAGGTGTAGTTAGCTGACGCGCAGCCATGATGAAAGCGGGCGCCACCAAGGTGGGGCTGCCCAAGCCGGGACTCCAGGAGCGGGCCAAGCAGGCCTCCTTGGTCCCCTCTTTGTCCACTGCCACATCCGCATCCATGAAGACCTCCAGATCCTCCAACATGCTGGCTTCAGACCAGCGCCTCAGCAGGGTGAGTCATAAGTACACTACAATCTACCACAAACCAACATGGTAATAAATCTTCATGAGTGATCAAACATTTTTATAACATTATTAGACCCATATTGTTCATACTAACAGCAGATGTGTTTGTAGCTGAAAAGAGCCAGCAGTGATGATGCCTTGACAAAGCCTGCACTGGGAGCCGCTGCCTCTGGCTCCCGGATGAAGAAGACTGTGACCACTGGAGCCATCTCAGATCTTGCCGAGGCCCGCCCTCGAAGCCTGTCTGGTAGGGGACTGCCGCTCTTGTCATCAGATATCTTCGAATAACTAATTTCACAGACTTGGTTTGATGTAAAAAAACAAAAAAAGGCAATGTGATGGTCATCATAGTGAACACATTGAAAGTACTGCAACTAACCACGTGTGACCACTAGAGGGCCACAGAACATCACTAAAGCTGCCTGCCACAGCTCCCAGTTCCTGGTGGTAACTAGTAGCTCCAGAGACACTTCTCCTTACCCTTCACTATTCCTTTCCCGCCTCTCTTTATTCTCCTTTGGTTGGCATTCATGAGAATCAGGTGGCTGCAGACTAATGTGCTCAGGCTTTTGGTCCAAAACTGAGAGGCTGGACGCATTGATAATCTGCTTTTCTGACAACATCTGCTCAGCCGTGTGAACAGCAGGCTATGTTTTGGATGACAAATAACGAAAAATTTACTCTTTTCTATCCAAGGACAAGAGAGACAGAGAGAGAAATGATGTTGATTTTTGGCTGGTCTTTCGATGTTACTTTGCTAGGCATACGCGTGTGCACTTGTTTGCATGTACCGTAAGTGTTGGTTTAGCATATAGTATTAGATCATGAGTTATCATGTAAGACACAGAGAAGCTCCCCCAATCTCTGAATGAAAGGAGAACATCTGTGACCAGATGTGCTGTCATGCAAATACTTGACAAGCACACATTATTATAGACAAACCCTCAAATTCCAGACGTAAATGTGAGACTATTATTTCCTTCTCACATATCTAAGGGCCAGATATTACTGAGAAATATGTGTCAGTTTAACCACCTATCACACCTACATTTAAACCTTATTTAACTATTGCCCATGCAGCTTGCTTGTACTATACAGGTTTAATTACTTACAGCGTGTCACAGAACTATTCCTCATTGTGCTTGACGGTGCCGTATGCATCCTCATTTGAAAAGGATTTGAGCTGCAAATGCATGCTTTTTACAGTTTCTTCCTTCATTGCCCTCTAACTATATGACAGTTTTCCCAAAAATCTACCCAGGATTCCTTTTACACATGGCATGTTTTAAGTAGGTCTTTTAGTTCACATGTAGTTGAAGTGTCACACACATGAAAAAAGCTTGGATTTAAGATGGTGATTCAGTGCAGAATGCAGTCTTGTTGGCAATGTTTTGTCATTAATTCCATCTGTGTTCACTGCTGTCTTTACCCTAATAGCCAGCCCAGTGAAGAGGCGCTTATGTAATTGCTGTATTTGTTTTTATCTTTATTCATATATCAGTTGTTTGAGGCTACCTGTAAATGTATGGCAGAGAATTGTAGCAGCTCAAACACCTCAAGTGACATTAAGAAGGCTTGTGTATTTTTAACGGCTCTGGTGTTGCATGTGAAAGCCAGAAGAAGGGTGGAGATACACGCCAGACTGAAGCTATTTAATAATGTACCTCAGATAATGATGGTTAGACACATATGGGACAAATACTGCCGCCTCCTGTATTTGAACAACACATTACTGTTTTGGGGATTTGTGGTCACACACTTTATTTTATTAGCTTTCCTAGTCACCAAAAATACTGTACATTTTCATGATGCTATGTCACGATAGATTCTTCTTATATAAGTATTTTTATTATCTGTTTACTTGTGTCCCGGAATTGTACTTTGTATGAGCTAGGCACGCCACTGGACAAACAGAGCAACTACAAATAGACCTGATAGCAAAACATGTGTTGCACGTAGGACAAAGATGGCGATGGATAATGACAGGGATTTGTTTGCAGTAATTGATGTTCACAGAACATCCTTGAAAAATCCTCTGTGAGGGAGATAGCTGTGTTTGTTTATGGTGACCCATCCACAGTGTGTAGAGGCTGTGCTCTAGTAGTGAAATTCTTCTTCAAAGGGATGTTGTGCTGAAGCGAAGATAATTGAATTCTACTTGACAAAAGACTCCAGAGGAGCTTAGGAAACCATGGCCAAGTGAGGCTCTCGGCTCTTTCAAACACAATTAGACCATGATCAGCTTTCATTGCATTGGGCTCTAATTAACCAAAGTTTGTTTTTTCAAAGAGTTTTCACACCCAAGGACAAGAACAGATGCCCCCTTTGTGCTGTTCATGATAAATTCATTACTCTCCTCGTACGTCTTCTGACCTAGTTTTTCTAGCCAATTTCTGGTAGCCAACCAAAGCTGAGAACGGGAATAATGTTAAATAATTTGTGGTCCCGAAGAAATCCATCTTTTAAATAGGGCGATGTTGTTATGTAGCTGCAATTTTCTGCATCTGTCAGAGTGGTACCCTTTATGTAAAATAAACTGCCCCTTTATGTTGCGTTGGTTTTGCATTCCGGTTGCCGCAGAAGCAAAATCATCAGTCGGATCAGGTATTGTTTTTCCCCAGAGCGATTTAGATTCACTTTATTTTCATTTGGGCACCCAAATCAAAAAATATTGATTTCCTCTAAATAGTATAACTCAATTTACTATCACTCACTTAATGTTATGTAAGAAACACTTTCTTAATGAAACACCCTGAAACACCTACTAACTGGCATATCCTGTTCACATCCATCACACGTGATGCTCCCATCAAGCAAACTGTATTGTTCGGCACCTGGGTGGGAATCTGCACCACTACTATGCATGTCACCACATATGACGACAGACAATGAATGGATATGTCAAACAGGTCTGAAACGTCAATGAATAGGCAAGTGGAGAAATCCAACCTGACACCTGAAAAGCTGTGATGTTTAACCACGCGTGCAAGCAATGACAATCATCATTTAGCCTGCTGCTTTCAATTCTAAGCCACTGAGCCTGACCTGAGAGTTCTGCTGAAATATCCACACAGGGGAAATGCCACAATTTGAATATAGATTGGGGTGGTGATCTGTGGTATTTTGAACTCATTGATGCTGAAATGTAATGCTCTGAAATGTCTTGAGTGTTTGTATTTATTGGCGTGGGTGGGAAGTCTCTGAAGTTGTTTTGGGGTGAAGAAAAGAAGATTTCAAAAATTCAGTATTTGCTTTATGACATTTTGGGGTAAACCTATTGAGTGGAATACTGAGCTGTGTCTTTAGGCTTCTGTTAGTGACACTGTCGCCCATCAGTGTTAGTCATAAACAGACGAGCTTCTCCCTAGGTGATATGTGAAATTACATGCTGACAAGAAGCAATCAGGACTCCCTGGACTCTAAGGCACACAGCGGCAGAACTGTAATCATACCTGTCAGGCAGTAATGGAGTCTTTTCTCAGAGGCCGTCCAAGTACATTTTGTGATTAGACCATGGATGCATGGCAGAGTACTTACCGAGTACTGAATACATACTTTTAGAGATCTAAGTTGTTTGGAGTCGGGAAGATTGTTCATCATTTCTGGAGTGGACAAATAATGGTGCATTGTTTTTAATATTGTGTCATCTTGTTACGAATTGTATTTGTACTTGCATCCCATTTAGCAAATCGATGCTAGTTAAATGAATGGCGATTGCGGTGGTGAAATGCATCATGTATTTTCTCATGTTTTATTGAAACGGGGTCAGATGTGCCTGAGATACCGTGCACACGTGGAAGATCAAAGAAGCAAACGATATAGCATGCTTCGCGTGCTCATCATTTCATTTTGAAAATACTGCAGCACTGAGGACACACTGTACATCACATATACACACATTCATGGGACACACAGGCAAAAAAGGTCAGCTGACTGACAGTCCGACCCCACCCTCGCCTGCCTTCACAGCATGCTGTACTACTTGAATCAAAACTGTTATTTTTGATAATGGAGTCTTGTTCCTCTCCCAGTTGGCACTTAACCAACTCTACCGTGCTGTCAGATAATGGGTTAAAACACTGCCCCATCCTGATGACTTATTTAAAACACCTCATCAATAATTCAGTAAAGCTTTCACTAGGAGAAGAGTCCCTGTGGAGTGTGCAAGGACAAGAGACAGACAGAAGGAGATAAGACTGCCCTGCTCTATAAATAACCAGCCTGGTAGGGGTGACTGCAGGGCATAACTTTACAAACGGGCACTTCATTGACATGCACTTTCCTCTACCTCGTTAATGTTTGGATGAGTAGAGTTGAGCTTAGCATAATTTGTCTTTCAGTGAGTCTTTTCCTTGTCTGGTTCACTGAGTTACACTTTGACACATTATTCTAGTGCTTAAAGAGGCACAGCTGGTAATTAAATTGCACTGCTTCAGCATTAATCCAGCTCTACTGATACTTCGCCCTCTGTACCATTTTGCGACTACATTTGCAATTCACAGATAATTATGAGAGTACGCCACAAATTTAGCATTGCGTTCCTATAACGTTGTCGAACTCACGATGGAGATTCGTGTGTGTTATGCTAGTAGCAACTAATGTAGCCTCCAGCCGCTATCCTCAAGCAGAGATGAGGAGCAGGCTGCAGATGGCTGGTAAGTGCACTTCTTTCTATCTCCACACCTCCAGATTTGTTTTTCTTCTTAAACTTGTAGTCTTCCAGCCCCGACCGACGCTGACCCAAGTGACATCACATGATGTGTGATATCGCTTTGCGCAGCTCCCTCTGGAGCCACAAAAGGCTTGATACAGCTTTTCTTTGTCACACATGCAGAAGTACTCCCCAACACTTGAAAACAGACTTCGAGGTGTAAAATTGATGGGAGTTTCCCTTTTTAAAGACCCAAATCTGTGTGACATTTAGTGCTATGTGTTGTTTCAGTGGTTATATAAACCCTGATTCCAACAAAGTTGAGACGCTGTGTAAAATGTAACTATAACACAATGCAATGATTTGCAAATCCATTTCAACCTATATTCAACTGAATACAGTACAAACACTAGATATTTAATGGTCAAACGTATAAACTTTGGTCTGTGGTCTCTTTCTTTTGTTGCCCCAGTCCCAACTTTTTTGAAAGGTGTTGCATCAAATTCAGAATGAGTGTATATTTACAAAGAAACAATAAAGTTGATTTGACCATTAAATATCTTGTCTAAATTGTACAGTGTTTTTTGGAATCGGGATTGTACCTCGGATGGTAGATTTGAAGTGGGAACAGAACTGGCATCACAGTTAATAACAATGAGCTATTGATTTTTGTAAATATATTTGTAATACAAATAAATAGGTTTGAAATATACTGTAGAACTCCTATGTAATCCATTTGGAGATCCAAAACTAAAAGAAGTACCATTTAAAAGTTTGTAACGCTGCATTCTGTATTTTCAGGCTGAGACACTTTTTGCCTTTGGGTAAAAAGTTGAGTACCAACATTTTGAGTCTTTGACAAGAGTTTGCAGATTTGAAAACACATGCACCTGCCAGTTTTTCTCTGTCTATGCTGCATGCTGTCTTTCTCCTGAGTGACATGTGTCAGGGCAATGCTGTCACTTTATAAATCTCACTCTGCAGGATGAGCATGAACCATCAGGATCAGCTTAGCTTTACCAAGAAGCGTCAAGCTCTCTCATGCCACAGCGTTCAGCTTTCTGTCGTCCTCACCTGTGAGGCACATTCTACCTCATTGTAAATATAGAAAAGAACTGTATTGTTGTCATGATTGCCAGTATTCAAGGAGGGCTGTAAACAACACTCTGATTCAAATGCGTCCTGCACGTGCTTTTTCTGGTCAGATTGAATGCAACATATGGCATGCTGAAGATTCACAGAGGTCGACCAGGTGTATTTTTTGCTGTGTCATTCCCCAAATATCCATCATCCAAATACAGGACGTTCTTTTTGGCTAACCTCCTGCGTGGGCTGTTTGAAATGTCTGCTGTGAATGCGTGATGGAGATGAGGTGTCTCTCCGATCGTTTGCCATATGTGAGGTTTGCTAGCCACACCAGATGGACTATGCCTTTCTATTCTCTATTAATCAGCTCGTAACTCGTATCATTTCCTCATAGCACCAACTCATTGTGAGGAGAGAAGGGAAGATGGATGCATAATGCAAGTGTCAGTTGACCTTCATTAACAGTCAGAGTGAAGGATAAGCAGAGCAGTGACTAAGTTGCACTAGAATGATTATGGTCCCAGAGTGTGTGCGAGTTTGACTATGCACAACTCCGACACCGGACTCCAGATACCAGTAACATCTAGTCCCAGCAGGGCTCTGCCTGTCTGTGTGTGTCAGTGTTTGGGAGGCAGGAGGGGAGAAAAGGTATGGTCCTGGAGCTCCTCATGTCTGTCAGATGAATTAATCAAACACGCCTCAGTCCACTGGGACGCTTCAGCCTGCATAAGCACTCAGCCATGACAGATGCACACTGACATGAGCGTTAAATAGACATGCATGTATATCCAGGTGCACTCGCACAAGTATGCATGTAAAATTACCCACATCTTTTCCTTTTCTGTCCTGTCCAAGTCTAATAGCTTTACTCATACTCACTACAGTGCATCTCAAGGGTTTGCTTCAAACGCCAGAATTAACACTGTACCTAAACACACCTGTCCCCCCTTTTTGTTTCTTTTTTTTTTTTCTTCCTTAGATTAAATTTGTTGACCAGAGTTTTGGCATCAAGTTTGAAATTCCTCTCTTGAGAAGCATGTGACCCCAGCATGTGCCCTAAAGATACAAAGACGGGGAGAAATGGTCTTGCCAGATCTTGAAAGGGGTCTGTTGGGCCCACAGAGATGGACGCCCTGTGGTGAGGAGAACATTCTTAGCTGGATTAGAGACATGTTTGTTTACCAAGGTACATGTGCTGCTCCAAGAAAAGGAGAGAGGAGAATATTGAGGGAAGGAGAAGAGGAAAATGTACCAACAGCTTATTCATAAGATACGAAAAGGCTTGGAAGCGGCCATGTACAGTATTGTATCAAAGACTTGATTATTCGACCTGATGTGGGCAGAATCATGCAGCAAACTAGACCTTCCTTACAGCTATTTTTAAACGTTTTTTCTTTTTTTTTCTGGTTGGTGTATTTTATGCATCAAATACATATTGAGCAAAAATGCATCTACAACTTCAAATGTGCATTGCTTTATTATTCTACTTATTCATTTTTATTTCCTTGTATTTTTTGCACAAAATGAGCTGGTAGCTCTGAGCTTATGCAACACAGACACTCATCCTCCTACAGATATCAGTGCTTATCTGTGTCAAGTTTGGCTTTAAAAAATCGATGATGGAGCGAAGAAGAATTTTAATTTCTGAGAATAGTACTTCGCACAGATATGTGCCCGTTACTAACTTTTTGGACCAGCACAGCATATTAGACACTCGAATAACATGACATAGTGCAGTCTGATTGTATTACTGTTAACTGAGGTCTGATGAAACATGGCTGTCTCTGTATGTGGTTTTAATCCCTGTTTTTCTTCTAAGTGGGTATAACTGTAGTATAGAGCTATTTTTGACCCATAGATATAATATACGGATCTTTTTTAATTCATTAATGATAGCAATTTGCCTGTAGTGTAGAAGAGTAGTTTCTAACGTTCTTGTATTTTGGCCAAACTTCTAAGAGGGATTCATAATGATTTTCCTAAAAGTTGTCCATATGTGCACTCCGACAAAAAGACCAGTACAAGTGAAAATGACAAGACATTCTCCTTTCATACTTGGTCTCTCCAAGTACCTCCTGCTATCATAAATATTTAATATGTGCATACATTGTGAATGAGAAAGGACGGAAAGAAAAACAAGCCTTCCTCTCACTAACTCCACACAACCCTACCAAAACTAGCACACCGCCCCTCAACCTTTATACACATGTAGGTGCACTCACGTACACACTCATGATATTGTTCCCAGCTGGCTGCACTGTAGAGAAAATGGCACGGCAAGTGTGGGGTGGGCTCTACGGCCAGCATCTCATTTCCAGATTAATGAAGACTCTTGTTGGGAAATAGCAGTTGTGATTTTGTGAGGGGGTGCAGGCACGGGAGACTTGATGTGAGGCTGTAAGTCCCATTAGCATACAATACAAATGGTGCCTTTCCTTCCCTCCTGCTCCTCTTTCCTTCCTTTTCCCTCCACCCTCATTTTCTCTCTCTTATACTCACTTGTCTTTTCTGTACCAGTGAGAGGGACGGTTCATCTCACCATTGCTCAACTGGTATTGGTGAGAGTAAACTGCTGGCAGTGGGAGGAGGTGTGTTAATGTGTGTGTGTGTGTGTGTGTGTGTGTGTGTGTGTGGGGCCTGGGAAGCCACTCCTCCTCTGAGCTGATTCCAGTCATCACAGCAATAATGAAGTGCACACAACGCTGCCCGCCCGCCTGCCTGCCAGTGTGACATACTGTCACCGCGCTGTAGGACACTAGCACACATTCACGCACGCACTCGCAGTCGCTCACTGACAGGACACGCAGCCTGCCTCCTCACACATGCACACACTCACACACACTCACTAAGTCCTGGGAAGGAGTGGAGAAGAGAATAGAGGACCAGAAGGAAGGAAGAATAAGAAGAATTTTATGTCTCATGGTTTCCTCACTGTGACTGACTGGCGCTGGTTGTGGGTGCTGAACAGAGACAACAACCCCGACACTAAAACGCACACACACACACACACACCTCTCCCCCGCAGCCACGGATTCTTGGATTAGTCCTCCCCGGTGTGGAGAGTGGGAGTCGCAGAGCGGACCATCATGGGGAACCAGACGGGCAGACAGGAGGAAACAGAGTCAGGTCTGCTTCTGTTCTTTCGTGGTTTGCCTCATCATCACTTATGCCTCTTTGTCTGTGTATGTCTTTATCTGTTGATGTACAAGACAAAGACATTCATTTGCTAATAGAATAGATATGAGCTGATCTTCTGTCATGTCATGTCTGAGTACATCTCAGTCATGACAAGTCCTGACTAATGAGCACGGACTAAGATTGATAACACGGACACTGACTGATAAGTACTGATTAATATGCTTTGAAGTTATAGAAGCTGTTTAAACGGGTTAGAAGTTAGTCTGTTCTTGTGCTATTTATTTTTGTGAGCATGTCCACACTTTTTTTTTTTTCTGTGTAGTCGTGGATCTGGTGTGTTCAGTCGGTACAGGTCTGTATGTGTTTGCACCTGTGTCGGTGGGGGGAAAGTGCTGAGTTAGATTTGCCTGACAGTGAGCAAGAGGGAACCTGCCAGTGGAGATGGTATCATCAGTCTCATGCTCATATCCCTCCACTGCCCCGAGCTCACTGCGCCTCTGCAAGATTTCCATTTCAAAGTCCCTCTGAACTGCACTTAGCAGCAACTTCACGTTTATCGAAAGACAACCATCTCTTATACGGCTTTGTAACATTACAAACATTTCTTCAACAAAATGAGCATTTGCATCTTAATGTGTGTATGTGTGCAGAGCCTCCTCATACTTGTACACACACACATATATAGATAGATAGATAGATAGATAGATAGATAGATAGATATAGATAAGTAGCAGAGGGGGTTGTTAATCAGTTTCAGCTGCTTTGGTGTTAATGAAATTAACAACAGATGCACTAAAGGGCAACAATGAGACGACCCCCAAAACAGGAATGGTTTTACAGGTGGAGGCCACTGACATCTTTCCCCCCTCCTCATCTTTTCAGACTTTTTTCACTAGTTTTGCATTTGGCTACAGTCAGTGTCACTACTGGTAGCATGAGGCGACACCTGGACCCTACAGAGGCTGCGCAGACAGTCCAACTCCTCCAGGATGGCCCATCAATATGTGACAGGCAGTTACTCTAGGAGAGCTGGACAGGGCCGTAGAAGGTCCTTAACCCAGCAGCAGGACCACTATCTGCTCCTTTGTGCAGGATGAGCACTGCCAGAGCCCTACAAAATGACCTCCAGCAGGCCACTGGTGTGAATGTCTCTGACCAAACAATCAGAAACAGACTTCATGAGGGAGGCCTGAGGGCCTGATGTCCTCTGGTGGGCCCTGTGCTCATTGCCCGGCACCGTGGAGCTCGACTGCCATTTGCCATAGAACACCAGTAATGGCAGGTCCACCACTGATGCCTGTGCTTTTCACAGATGAGAGCAGGTTCACCCTGAGCACATGTGACAGATGTGAAAGGGTCTGGAGAAGAATGACCGGTTTGGTGGTGGGTCAGTGATGGTCTGGGGAGGCATATCCATGGAGGGACACACAGACCTCTACAGGCTAGACAACGGCACCCTGACTGCCATTAGGTATCGGAATGAAATCCATGGACCCATTGTCAGACATACGCTGGTGCAGTGGCTCCTGGATTCCTCCTGGTGCACGACAATGCCTGGCATCATGTGGCGAGAGTATGCAGGCAGTTCCTGGAGGATGAAGGAATTGATACCATTGACTGGCCCCCAAGCTCACCTGACCTAAATCCAGTAGAACACTTCTGGGACATTATGTTTCGGTCCATCCGATGCCACCAGGTTGCACCTCAGACTGTCCAGGAGCTCATTGATGCCCTGGTCCAGATCTGGGAGGAGATACCCCAGGACACCATCCGTCGTCTCATTAAGAGCCCCGACGTTGTCAGGCAGCATACAAGCACGTGGGGGCCATACAAACTACTGAGGACCATTTTTGATGTTTTCAAAGTGTTCCTTTCGGTTTTTTTTGTGCAGTGCATATACTTATATATAGATTCAGTTCAGTTTTATTTATATAGCGCCATATCATAACAAAATAATTTCAGGGCACTTTTTTATATAGAGCAGGTCTAGAGTCTTTATTTACAAAGACCCAACAATTTCCACAATGAACAAGCAATTCAATTCAGTTTTATTTATATAGCGCTATATCATAACGGCTATCTCATAACAGCTGTCTCATAGCACTTGTTAATATAGAGCAAGTCTAGACCAACTCTATATGTATAGACCCAACAATTCCACCATGAGCAAGCGCTAGGCAACGGTGGCAAGAAAAAAACGGCGTTTTAACAGGCAGAAACCTGAAAGTCTCCTGGCAGTCTAGGCCTATAGCAGCATACTAAGGGGTGGCTCAGGGCTCACCTGAGTCAGCACTGCTATGAGCTTTATCAAAGAGGAAAGTCTCAAGCCTACTCTTAAATGTGAGGAGGGTGTCTGTCTCCCGTACACACACATATATATCCAAACAAAAATAGATGATGAAGGCAGGTGTCTTTCCAGGGCAACAGGCATGGACACACACATACACATATAAAGTGTAAAGCTGCATCACTGCATAGCAGTAGTGTGTGTTACTTGAACGTTGAGCAGAGTTTTCAGACTGGAAGGCAATGTAGCAAGCTGCTGCATGCTGGAAAAGATTAGCTCTCACCTTCTTCTCCGTGCTCGCACACACACATACAGTGTACAGTTAATACATTATACACAAAACAAAAGATTGTGGAGTAGGAGCAACGGAGGCTAATATTACCTTCTTTGATCTAATTATTCTCTAGTTACTAAGCAAAATTGGGCTGCTTGTTGGTAAATATTACTCTGTACAAAATGCAAAAAGTTGATGTGATTGGTACACATAGGTGGTATGTGGAAGTATGTGGGGTGAAAAATGAAATGAGTCAGAGTAAAATGTTTGCTCAGCCAGTGAAGGGCCGCGCCATCACATTCGCACTCTGTACAATCAATCAAAAATAAAACCCTCGGTGGACAGGTTGGTCAGACTTTGGGCTTGGAAAGGAGAATAACAGTTCTGGTGCTGGACGTAGGGAAGGAAATGTGGGAACAGGAGGAACTCGTTCCTATTTGATTGATGGTATTATCTCTGAAGTGGCAGGCTAAGGAGTGAGCTGTCTGCTGCAGTGATAAGAAGGTCGTTATCAGAGGCAAATAACACGGACTGCTACTACACCGAGCCTTCCTGTCTGCCCACTGGCTCACCAGGAGAGCAGCCAAGACCAGAGCCTGTGGTCAGCATGTTGTCGGCTGTTGATGAATTGTCAGTAAAACTGGAAAAACAAAAAGTGGGTCTATTTTCAAGGTTGCAACTCAGTCAGTTGTACCCATTTTGGGCCCAGCCTTAAAGGAAAGAGGAAGAAACATGTTTGTGTAGTGAGGTAAAATAGAAATGGACAAAAATGGAAAATTTCACACACTTGTTGTTTCTCCAGTTGTTTGATTGGGATTCTTGAATGTAGCCATAATGTCTGAAGATGCTGCCAAAAAAACTTTTTTTTTAAGTAGGGAATGCTACCAATGTAGCAGTTAGCATGCTGTCATTGGGATAACATTGTTCTTTCTGTTCACACTGCAGCACAGCAACATTAAGTTAGTTTTATCTATTCTATTTTTCTAATATGAATTCGATGACCTCACAAAATTGCCATCATAGTTCTGCCCAAAATCAATGTAAGCAATAAGAATAACCCAAAACACCTGTGTGCTTGTGCAGGGTTTTTAAGGGTGATTTTTTAAAATTTATTTTATTTTTATTGATAGCTGCCCAGATAAGTGCCACTTCAGTGGCCACTAGGCAAACAGTGCCTTGGGCCAGTTGAGACAGGAAGCCATATTTTCATGTTGTGCTGAAGTAGGATTAAGTTCTGCTTGGTGTGCTCCTGTGTTAAGGCGATTTTCATCCTTAGGTTTCACACACAAACCACATGCAGCATGGCCTCCTCTCAGACATACAGCGACATGCCTTCGTCTTTTCTTTAAAACATGGGGATACCTTTTTTATTACTTTTTTATAGCAGCCGCCATGCTGACAAATATATCGCAGCAATGAAAATGAGAACACCCTAGAGTAGCCTAATTCCCCTCATATGTTAGAGTACAGCTAAGTACTCAGACACAGTGATACTAAATGCTTATCAGTCTGCCATAATGCCTGGTGAAGCACTGATTCATTGTACCTGACCGGTACTGCACCCATTGAAAACGGAGTTCGACTCCACCATGAGCAACAAGACAAATAATGTGGAAATATGTCGTTAATTGGATCATCTCAACACCATATCAGAGCAAACTGACGGAGAGCAGGGACTGAACATGAGGAAGCAAGTTTGTCCAAGTTCTGATAGCTGGGACACTGTGAGGAAGTTGCATCAGTCATACTTTCCGTGGCAGTGGAAGTTGGTACAGTAAACACACAGGTCATTCCACAGTGCTTTGTATTTGCAGAGGGAGGTGTGTGCTGTTTAAATGTCCTGTTTGTGTAACACTATAGCCTGGACATCAAAGTGTGTATAATGTAGCCTTCAGGCCTGAGCTAATAAAAATCACCAATTTATGGTAGAACAACTAACAATGCGCCTATGAAATTGACACCCCAGAGACAGTTGAGTTGGGTCTGACATGTAAGCCACTGTGTTCAGTGCATATCAAATTGGCCAAAACCTGTCCTGATGTGGTTTGTGTATCTGTCAGCAGCTGGCTGTGGTACGTCCTCACTCTGGGAACAGTAATCTCTGTGCTGTCTGCTATGCAGCACTGTTTTTGTCTTGAGAACAACAGCCCAAAGAAAGATCAAACCTCTATCACTTTCCGAGAGCGAAGCTGGTCATCTTGTCGATTATGTGCTTTTGTCCAGAGAGTGGCACGGCAAAATTCACTAACACATCCTTCCAGCATTGTTTTTCAATTCCCGATTTGCAGCTTAATCTTTCCACAGAATATGTTTTTTAATCATTTTTGCGGTCAATTCAGGACAGTAAATCACAAGCGCTTAATACATCCTACGTCTTGTAACATTTAAGCGTATAAGGCTAGGATCCAAATCATCAGAAGCTTAGAACTAAGTACAACAATACTCATTACAACCTGCTACCCATCACACACGCTGATCCTATAAACCTGCAATCATGTAAAATGGCATGTTATTATTCCTTCAGTGAGTCTGAATCGTTTTCCATTCGGAGCAAAAAGAAATTCTCCCTCAGCTGGCCGGCTCATGGTCCGTGCTATTGGATGTCTCTGTAGGGTATTGGCTCCATATGTAGTGTAAAGCAGAGTGGATCAGCATAAGGATGCTCTGTTAAAAGTCTTAGCATGCAGGCCATTTAAAATGATTCAATCAAAATTATTCAGGGAGCCAACGAACCAATGCCAAGTGGCCCTCTGTCGTGCCAGCTCTCATGCTTCACTTCCTTGCTGTGCTGCAGAAGAAGCACAGAGCTGTTCACGTTTCAGGCAGAAACCAGCATCTCAGCTTAAATACACAATTAAGTCTTGCACACTGTCTGTCTGTCTTTTTTCCTTTTACGGCAGGGTTACGGGTTTGCCTGGTCAGTTGTAGGCGCGACTGATTAAAACGTGCCACCTGCTGACGGGAGAGTCACAGCAATGACTTCATACTAAGCAATGTATATTGAGTGTTTTCACACGTTGGAAATAATTTTTTAGAAGGCTCTAGTAAATTAGCATTTCTTTATTTTTCCTTTTCTTTTCTGTTTACTGAGTCCACATTAAATCTTAGTAGTCTAAAATTACATTAAGGTTTTTTGCAATCAGAGCCAACAATTTCTTCAGTCTTTCCTCCTACCTAATTTCCAGCCTCTTTGTAGACCAACCAAATAACATTCTCTTTACTTTGCCAAGTTGTATTATTCTCAAATGAACTTTAATTTTTATTGTTTTTATTTTTATGTCATTCTTTAGTGCACCCTATGGAAACTGTTTTGTGTAGCTATGGTTTTGCAGTGATGTGTTTGCATATAGAAGAGTTAGAATGGGGCCTACTGTGTTATCTGATATTGTACAGTAGCACCTCCATTCAACTGATGGCACAGAGGAATAAGGAAGGTATGCAACCACCTTAGATCTACAGTATATTATGTTATTGATAAAAATTAGCTGAGAACTGTGGTCTGGGGGGGCTGACTAAATATAACTGAAAAAAAATCTATTTTATGGGTGTGAAAGTCACAGCATTTTCTTCCAATGAATCTCACACATTTAACCAAAGGTTTGTTTTATTTTTGAATCTGTGGATTCTGTGATGAACTTATCTCAAGTGCAAATAGCCATTCAAATCCTCTGTGTAGTCAGTCCCTAAACTCAGTCTCAAAGACAGGTGTTAGACTGTTGTCAGCTGTCCATCCGTCTCTGAAGCTTAATGATACAGTTAAGCATGTCTGGTTTACACAGCTGACTTGCAAACACAGGTTCAACACAACACACTCTTCTTACAATTAATCAGATTGCCTTTCAAAGACATTGTTCCAAGGAGCTTCTGTAGTTTTGGGTTATGTTTGCTTATTTATTTATCGACTTGCATATGATGTCATGTCCTATACTAGAACCAGAGTCCAAGATTCCAGCTGCTTTGTAGGAAATATAGTATAAGATGTTTTCATGCTATATTCACAAAACATGTTATGCTTATTACAAAACTACATCACTCATTAGTCCAACTTGTGTGCCTTGATTTTTGAAGGTGTGTACAGTACCTTTTATAACAATGAAAGAACAATTTTATCCTCAACAAGTGCTGCCATGGAATTCAGTGGCACGTTGGGCTGTCGTGATGCAGCTTACCATCCAGGCTAATCTCTGCTCAGTCACTGCGGCCCTCATGGAGCCTCGGTTCTGTCTATCTTCCACTCCAGTAAGAGGAAAGGAATGCCTGCGAGTCCCAGCGTCTGACTGAGGGGCGCCTGTTGACCTATTTCGTGCCCTGTCAGTTGGACAACAGGAAGGCCAGAATCACAGACTCCATTTTCTGTCTCTCCTCGCCACTTCCACCTGGCTGAAAAACTGCACGCCACATTTCCTGGAACACAGACGGGAAGACAGAGGTGTGGCTGCGAGAGATTCCCATCCGAAGCTTGTTTGTGATGGTGACGAAGCCAGTGCGTCATTTCAGGTGCCAGCTCTCTGACACTTGGCCAGCTGCAGTCATTAATTCATCATGACTTCTCACCCATGACCCTGTGCACTCTGTCACCTCTTGGCTGGCAGGCAGTAAGGCTGCAGTTAACTGGCTGGTGCTGGACCGTGTCCAGCCACACGGCTCCTGCTGTGATTTGAAAGCTTATCTTCATTAGAAAGAAAGAAGCCAGCACAGTGCATTACTGTGATCAGAGAGCTGACTTCCCATGATATAAATGAATGCCTTTGGTTTACTGGAAGTCAGTCTGTGTGATTCATTTAGATAATTAGTTAATTTAAACAACACAATCCTTTCATATGCTGACTCTCCTCAGTCAGGATTATTGAAGTTTGTAGCAAGTCTCTTTTTGAAGCTACTGTCTAAACACTGTCATTCAGTGTTCTGTGTAATGCTGTAAATCGATGCAACAGGCCTCCCCTTCAAACTCTGACACGCTGGTTGCGAAAGCCAGAGCGGAGGCAGGCGCTCTGCTCCTGTCCGTTTGCCATTATTATGATAACGTGTCATAATTGAATGAGGAAGACATTTAGCGTTCTCAGCTGTGAACGTGAGGACATGGTTGTGTGTGAGAGCTGTAATCTGGCCTACTCATGGCTTGAGGGTGACGTCCACAGGCTGGAGAATAAAATCCGGCAAAAGGACAAAATGATGGATAGTTTTATGTCAGTCGCCTTGGCCCAGTCCAGGCAAATCTCGCACATGCGGGCATCCCTTGCTCTGTCACCCTCCTTCCGGCTGCCACAGGCTGCGGCCTCGGACTCTGCCGTCACTCTTCCATGGTTGACGTCGACTAGTGCCGGAGCCAGTGCCGAACCCGCTGCCAAGGTGGAGAGCCAGGTAGCTGTAGAGAATGACCGGTCTGAAGTCGCCACCGCTGTGGGAGCTGCAGAGCCGTGTGCCGTCATTCCGCCGGCGGTGGTCCCGGCTGAATCGGGGGCTGAGTGGGCTCGAATGGGAGCCAGAACCAAGGCCCCTATTCTTACCAAAACAGAGGCTGTTGTAATTGGCCCAAAAAACATTACAAACAAATCTTGTCATTTGCTGGTTCCCTGTTATATCCTGGAATATATCAAGCCTGTTGCTAAGAATCTCTGTGTTTGGTTTGATAGTAACCTAAGCTTTGAGCAGCACTCAACTAAACTTGTGCAGTCTTGTTTTTATCACCTTCGAAATTTAGCCAAAATCCGATCCATTTTATCTTTCAAGGACACAGAGACCATTTTACACGCCTTCATCTCCTCACGACTAGACTATTGCAATAGCCTGTTCACCTGCCTCAACCAAAAGTCTATTAATCGACTCCAGACTGTACAGAACTCAGCTGCCAGGCTTTTAACTAGGACCAAAGAAGTGACCACATTACGCCTGTTTTATCTTCATTGCTCTCCATGGCCTCTGTCCTTCATACATATCTGACCTCCTAGTCGCACAGGCCAGTGTGGAGTCTGAGATTATCAGAAAAGGGTATTTTATCTGTTTGTGAAGCTCGGCTGAAAACTAGAGGTGATGGAGCGTTTGTAGTCAGAGCCCCGAAGCTCTGGAACGTGCTGCCTGAGGACATAGGGTTGGCGTGACCTCTTTTAAATCGTTTCTTAAAACATACTTTTATCGGAAAGCTTTTACTCATAGCTCTTGATTCGTACTAATTGTCCGTTTGCTTGTTTTTATTGTGTTTTATTGTGTTTATTGTGTTTTTTCCCTGTGTGACGCACTTTGCAACTTGGTTTTAGAAAAGTGTCCTATAAATAAAGATTATTATTATTATTTTTATTATTATTAATCTGGAGTGCTCGCCAAAGAGTTTTCTTCAATCCATAGTGTAAGTAATTAATTTTCTCTAGCATTTTAAAAGGAGGAGTCTAAAACAATTCCTGAGACATTGAATATAGAAATAGACTCATATTCTCTCATAGGAAGTTATTTCCTTCTCTGTCTCCAAAACTGGTGTTTCACGGTATTTGCACTGTGCTATCAATATGCGCTAGTCTCCTTAGACTGCATGAGGATTTATTCCTTGCTAGAGGAGGAAAGCTCCTCAGTGAGCCATTTAACTGCCCATTCCAGTCCCTTTCACAGATTTAGTGCTTCTCAGAGGTAGCTATAAATGGTCCTGGACCTGAGCCGGCCTACATCGAAGACGGCACTAAATTAAGACTAAGCTAACTGTTAAACACCCTGGTCTTGGATATTAGAGGTTTCATTTTTTTGAAAGAAGAATTTGCAGTTGCACACCTACAGTAGAAAGCATTTTCTGACCATAAGGAAATGTAATTATTGTGCCATCTTTTACACACAGTGTACCAATTTCACTTCATTGTAACCAAAGTAGTTTTAAGATGTTTTCCACACCCTCTGATATAATTTTGCCTGAACAGTCAGACGACTGTAATGTAGTGTGCGACCTTTCTGATAGGGTGGACATTTCATTAGCAGCTTTATCGTTCTCTCCTTTTCAGCAGCAATTAAGAAAGGGGGTGATATCGGTGTCACTCAAAAAGGCGGCTGTGGCTCAGAAGGACAGCGTGGTCGTCCATTAAACCCAGGGTTGGTGGTTCGATCCCGGCTCCTCCTGTCCACATGTCGGAAGTGTCCTTGGGCAACACTCCCCGGTGGAGGCCAGCATGGCAGCTGCGTTGAATGGGTAAATTAGACTACTGTTAGAGCGCTTTGGGAATCGTTTCAAGGAAACACAGGTCCAAAAACCTTGATGGCGCTGTGGTTTCCTGGTTGCTTTATTTGTTCTTTTTGTCTTTATGGTATTTGAATTGGTTGTACAATGGAGAAATTGTTGTTATCCATCAGCCACACGTGTGTTCAATCAAGGAAAAAATGAAGCTGGCAATGTCATTTACAGCAGTGCACTGCTACTCGTTAATGCACCCACCTTCTCTACTGGGAGTGAGCTCGGCTACAGCAATTTGAGGTTGAGTGTCTCTTTCAAGGGCATCTCTGCTGTAGTGTTTGAGTAAGGGAAATGCTTCTCTCACTCTCTCTTTCTCCACTCTTCTGTCCAGCATCATTATTCATTTTAAATTGTTCAGAGTGGTTGTCAAACACATTACAGTACTATTAGTACTCCCATCTGATCCAGTAACATGTTCAGCCACAGGTTGGCAACTTTATGTGTCAGTGGTGTGTTTGATGCATCCTCCTGCCCTCTCCATGTCGGTTCAGTAGAATCTAATCTCAACTCTCTCTCCTGGTAGAGCCATGTCTTTCACCGGCTCTGTGTCTGGCACAGTGGGCACTTGATGACTTGAACATTTAAATAATAAACTTCCTGCAGCTGCTGTGTTGGTCTTGGAAACAGGTTGTCTAACTGAGGTGGTATTTCATATCTCCTAGAGACATACGGTCAGTGGTGGCCAATATCAGCGTCATAAAAAAATATTGTCTTTGGTCTAATATTGTTTTAATAGCCAGAATTTGGCCAAATTTGGAATTGACATTTTTATTATCTTTCTTTTGACTATTTTGAGTATGTCACATCTGTCAAAGAGGTCTATAAATTCATGATTTTCCATTTAAACACTATGCTTATGCTTATATTGGGTAGCGTTTAAAAAAACACTGTTACCTTGAGGAAGGCATGTCTGCAAAAGTTAAACCTGTTCTGCTCCTGCATTTGTACTATAAAAATGCTATTGGTATTGGCTGGTATAGAAAGTTAGGAAAGTTATATGGCCTTTTTGTCCATTTCAGAGGTTCTCTAACTATCTAAATATCCAGTGTATTGTTGTGGCTGTTTCAGCCTATTTAGGGTCCTGCTGTCTTACATGTGCTGACTCCTGGCATCTTGACTGGTGTCATTTCTCTGTGCACATTAAGCAGCTGTGCTGATGTCATGGTGAAAGAGGTGGGCGATCTAAAGATGAGTGAGTTCATGTGCTCCATCTGGGTTTTATTCACTAAGAGCAAGAGGAAAACACAATATGAAGGAACAGCAAATGAAAGGCTGTCCCACAGTCCCACTCCTGGCATCGTCATCCTCATGGGAATGGACTGATCTTAATCACATCGGACTTCTCTCTCTCTCTTACAAGGACCTATTATCCGTCTCTTTAGTGCCACCTATAATGAGAATATGACACGTGGCCATAAAATAGACATGAGCTCTTAGGTGTTTCTGGCTGTTTCTGCCCTGGATGATGCTTCTTGTAGTGTATGGTAAATAGTCATTTATAACACAGTGCTGGTTTAATGTTCTTCCATGTGACCGTACATAATTTAGGCATGCATGTTGTCCTCATTCTGTCAGTCATGGATTCATCCTCTGAAGTGCAGAGAAAAGTGACTGTAGATTTTTAATGGCACGCTGGATCTTTGTCAAGTGCCACTGTGTCCAGTAGCATTTTCACCTAGCTGATTGGGTCAAATGCTGCGTTTGTTAATGTTGATTTAACTCACAACGCCCATCCACTCACACAGGTTGGAGTTAATTTTAAAGTGTGGCTTTTAACAGAGAGCCTAATCTCACTGACTTTCATAACTGACAGCCGTGTCATGCTTAATTTCTATAGCCCCAGATTTTCTTTCAAAGGTGAGCCTTGGTGGTTTAGGCAACCAGTTTTATTTCATATTAAAAAGTTGCATTTTGTTGTAAGTCTATATGATTTTCCATTCACACCGTTGATATGTCTTTACCTCTCTACTTAAACCACCTCACTTCTTCAACCACAGCTGCACACTCTGGGAATGTTAAACGGCTTTGTACCCCAGAAACTGTGCCAGTGTTGGCAGCTCCGGCCATAGTTCCTAGTTTATTCAATAAGGGGATAGCCTGTGCAAAGTACTTATCAATGGCAGAGTACTTAAGGAACCCACAGGGGTATAGGATTTCCATTCCAAACTAGGCCATTTGTTTGTGGCTTTTGTGTGTGCACGTGTTGCTCAGGGTGATGCGCTGTCTATCTCTCCACACAGGCTGTCTGTCTAGTCTCTGCTCTGTGGGTTTGATGATGGGGCCTGAATGTGAGAGACACAGGGCTTGCCTTGTTTGTGTGCTGCTTAAGCTGCTTTGTGCCTGAATGCTCCACGTGCACAGGGACCTTTTGTCATCCTTTGAAACAAGCAACCCCCTTGTGTCTGCATCTCTGTTTGCTGATGATCTGAAAACAAACAATAAAACGTTTTCAGGCAGCACCCTGCTCACACTGGGCATCCGTAAATACTCTTCATATTTGAGAGGGGGCTGTAATAGGCCCGCGCCATTGACCCGCACTGATGCCTTCTGAAATGCCACAGTTAAGCTCTGCTGCAGCGATGAATGACCACAGACAGTGCCAGGCAGATGCCCTGTTGTCCAAACAAGGAACAATATGTGAATGGAGTACAGTGACCAGCAACTTTAACATGCTGTATAATACAAGTATCTGAATGTGACACTGTCTATTGAATTAGTGTCATTACATGATGTTAACAAATTCATGCTCCCAGCATGTCTGCACGCTGATTCCATTAACCTTCCCATTTCAGTGTCAAGCCTGCTATATGGTAATTCTACTGACGAGAGTTTTATCTTTTGAAAGTTGAGTTGCTAATTAAGAATTTCCTGACTCTCAACTGGAATCTGTGTCGTATCACCGATGGCACCACAGTCGCAGTCCAAGTGGATCTTTATGTTCATTTGATTAATCTAAATGCATTTATAACTCTAAAACTAAATGTGTATCTGATGTGACAATTCATATTGACTGTGCTAAACCCAATTCAAGTTTTCCTTACTTACTCTTACTTAAATATTCTGTTGATGCCTGTAATGTTTGAAGGCCATAGCAGCATTTCCTTTTTTATTTAAGCAGAGATTAATAATGTAGGTCTTTTTAATTTTTCTATTGCACAGTAGTGAATGTAGCTTATGGTTATTCTTCTTCTTCTGCATCTAGTTTTACGGTGGTTGGCATCCAGCTTATTGGTGCATTACCACCATCTTCTCCTCCGGAGTATGGAACAGAAAATAGACTTACTATCTACATCCCTTCAACCAAAACTCATCTCTTGATTATTATTCATACTTACTAACAAGGTTTCAGGATATTAAATTTAAAGGGAAGTGTCAAACGAATATAAAGCATTTCTCACATTATATTTAGAGTTAATTACTTAGGCATGTGCTTTTGTTTTGGTCTGTGTTGCAGGTACACAAGCAGCCAAGAAGTCTGGTATCCCAGCTCCTAGAGAACTTCCTTCTACCATAACAAGAGACCGCATCTCTCTGAGGGACCAGCTTAGGAGCTCTACCACTAAGAGGATGGTTTCTAGTGCCAGCACTTCCAGCCTCTCCACCCTGGCAAAGCAGACGCGAAGTTCAACTAAGTCCCGTGGAGATGCAGAGGGCCAGGAAAAGAGCCTCCTGGAGTGCCAGGTGAAAGAGCTGCTAGCTGAGGCTAAGGCTAAAGACTTAGACATCAGCAATCTCAGGATGGAGTTGCAGTGCTGCAAAGATAAAGCCTCCACTGCTTCCTCTTCACCCTCACCCAACTCTGTCTCACTCCAAGAGCCTGCAGCAGATCAAGAGCAGGAGCAGATGGCAGAGGCCCTTGTGCTGGTTGGGGAGCTGAGGGAGAAGAACGGGAAGTTTCAGAGAGAGCTGGCAGTGCTCAGGGAGGAGAACCAAGCGCTGAAGGAAAAGCTGCTTTGCTTGGAGGCCTCTCCTCTCTCTACTGCAAACACAAGAACCCCCTCCAAGCTCATGGTGAATGGCCTGCCCTTAGACTCCAACTCCTCAGCTCCCCAACAAGACGGCCTCCCTTCTTCTGCCAGCCCTCTCAAAATGTCTGTCTCCTCCAGTTCTGACATCACCAAGGACTCGCCATCACCCGACTCCTCAGAGTTTGAGAAGATCCCGTCACGCTCAGAATCATTGAGCAGCAGTATCAGTGGGGAAGTTGTTGCAGCGGGTGCAGTAACCAATGCAGGGGGGAGGGATGTGTCAGTGCAGAGCCTGACAGAACAGATTCACAAGATGGAGGAGAGCCACCACAGCACAGCAGAGGAGCTGCAGGCAACTCTGCAGGAGCTGGCCGACCAGCAGCAAGTGGTGCAGGAGCTGACTGCTGAGAACGAGCGCCTGGTCGAGGAGAAGCGCCGCCTGCAGACCTCACTTCAACAGCAGAGAGAGCGTCTGGAGGTGCTGGCCCAGAAGAATGAGGCGCTGGCTGGCCGACTTCAGGAGCAAGCTCAAGCGCAGGCCCAGAGGGATGAGGAGCTGGGTAGCCAAGGGCCTCGCCTGGCTGAGCTGGAGCAGAGGTATGCCGAGCTGGTTGAGAGCTCACATTTTGAACGGGAGAAGCTGGTGGACATCCAGCAGCAGCTGACAGGCAGCCTGCGGGCTCTGGAGGAGGAGCACCAGGAGGCCCAGGGCCAGGTGCGCTGCCTCAGAGAGGAGATGGACAGGCTGCAGGCCCAGCTGGACAGGGAGCTGGAAGCTGGAGGTCAGGCAGCTCAGGCCGCAGAGGAGCAGAGGGCGACAGCAGACTGTCTCAGACTGGAAACCAGTAGGCTGAAGGCGCAGGTGGACATTGAGAGGCAAAAGGTGGGTGAGCTGAAGGCCATGCAGAGTGCCAGTGACAGCACTGAGGTGCAAAACCTGCTGAAAACAGCCCACGCTGAGAGAGACAGGCTGGAGGTGGAGCTGACAGAGCTGAGGCAGGAGCTGCTACAGGCCCAGGCTGAGACTGAGCATGTGCAAGCCACAATGTCCAAGGTAGGAGTGGTGCAAGGTTACAACCCAATTTCCATCTTGGGATTTATACTATATATATTTATAGTATACATGATTTACTGTACCTATTTACTTTAAAGGCAATACTCGATGTTAGAGATATTTTTGTCACAGTTCAAACATTTTCAGTTTGTAGCTTCCATTGTGTTGTACTAAGTAGTGTGTGTGTGTGTGTGCGCAAACCAGGACATGAATTATTTATTATATGTGACACATTCTGTTTAAAAAACATTGATTTTTGTTTAGATGCTGTACTTGGAATGCAGTCAATTTTAGGAATAGATTTGAAAAAGTCCAAAATTCTACAGTGACGTGTCTAGTAATTGCTGTGTCACCAGTCTAGCAAATGTCAAATAGACATTTTAATAATTCTTGGCTCAATCACCACCTATTAAATGTGAACATAAGGACACATTTTCCATGATGGTTCAAATGCGACCATTTAACAGGCTTTCCAGATGATATAGGTTACTTTTTTTACCACCACAGCACGTAAACTCATGTTCACTCAAATTGCTTTCATATGTTTCTCAGTAGTCACTTTGGTTTTCCCCTTCAGCACCACAAAACCAGAAAGGCTGAGGCAGTGTGGGTTTAGGGTCATGTTGGTGGTTGTTGACTCCAAAGTGAGGCGTGTCACCATTAGCTTAGTGATGTCCTCATTGATGGACTGTGACCACGGTGCCAACAGTAGGTCCACCAGTGTGTGACCCAGTGAGTCACACCCCCGCCCTCTGCCACATGGGTGTGAGGGCGAGGCCACTCCATAACTTCACTCACACACATCTTAGCATATTAGAGCCACATGGTGCTGGTCCTGCATAACTGCATCATGTACTTATTTTAGTAAACTATGCTCACAGAGATCTGCTTTACAGGGTCATTCCTCATGATGACAGCAGTCATCATGGTACACTGATTTCAGCTTCAGTGTAATTCAATAGTTGGAGCAAAGAACACAGCGATCCAGTCAGAGCTAATCCAGACTGAACTCTTCCATGAGTCACTGTTACCTTGCATGTCACCTATTAACACTGGCCAAAAGGTTATTGTCAGACAGTTAAGCACTGTTAAGGTGTAAACAGCACCACGTGGACTAAAGCATAACCTATATAGCCATTTATTACTATTCACCATCTATTTAAACGTTTACATTTACCCTTATTTCTGTCTGACTTTATCATACTTGACAACCTGAACTTTAAAACTTTTAAGTGACAGCTGTGGAAGCTAGGGTGGGAAAATCAATTGTGTGTAGACCAACAATGCAATGTGTACGAATGTGCAGTAGTAGGACTACACATTGCCTCACTATGGTTAATTTAACTTTTTTACAGCTTTATAGTCAATTAAAACTAATAGTTTGTTTTCATTAGACCAAACGGTATAGCATATCTGGTAAATAACATCGACAACTTTGATCTAATCTGTTGAAAGATAGTAATGTAAAAAAGCACCACCAAGATCAAATGGAAACACTGCACCACAAGAATGATGTCATAAATGATTTAGTGTTGAGCCATCCCTGTACTTAACTCATCAAATTCACACAAATGTGCACATATACACAGGTGGAGACCAAATGCCTGCAGGTTCAAGAGCGGGCTGAAAGGAGTGAGCAGGAGCTCAGCAGCCGGGTGACTTCCCTGGAGGAGGCTGGGATCCAGGCCGAGAACCAGGTGAAGGAGCTGAAGGAGACCATCTTCGAACTGGAGGACCAGGTGGAGCAGCAGAGGGCCGTCAACTGCCACACCAACCAAGCCGTCCTGGACATGGAGAGTATGTTCTTTTCAGAGGCTGCTCAGTTCTCCGTGGCTCTGTGGAGTCTTTTAACCTGCAGTTTTAAATGTAATCTAGAGTAATTAATCAGCCAGTGGTTTCTAATATTTAGTCTATCCTCATTTATATAGACATGATTTTTTATAAACGCCTCCAAAATGACCATAAAGTTGAAACAATACCTCTGTAAACAGTTCCTACCTTCATGAAGGTAGGCTTTATTGCAGTGCTCTTGTATTAACCTGCATTAGTTTAAGCCACATTTTCCTTATAACTAACCTTATAAACTGGCAACTGCGTGTATATATGAAAATCAGATGCAAAACTAAGGCGCGCTGTAACACATCTGTCTCTGACTTGCCACTAGTGCAGTTGGCAAATGTTATATGGCTGGATACACTGTATTTCCACAAGCTGTTATGAATCATGGCAGATGAGATTGGTCTGATACGGTTACTTTTTTAGGAGCCTCTGGATCAGCTGCTGCGCCTTTAACACACTGAGCAGTTTAGCAGTTTAGTTGTGAATGCTGCATTTTGATTAGTACAATTCTGCCTGAGTCTGCAGTAACTTGGATCTGCGGTTCTCATAAACCCGGACTTTGTCATTGCAGATCTTGTCAGAAAGCTGGAGGAGCAGAAAGTTGAAGCAGACCGACAACTGAAAGTATTGAGTAGACAGATGAAGGTAAGAAATATTTGATATGCAGACCCAAAAAGCTCCTTTATAACATCTGTGGTGCCGTGATTTATTTGATTTTTATTAAAGCAGCACTTAAAGCAGGTGAAGACACAAGACAGTTGTAAACAAAATAAAAATGTTTCAGGTTGTTTGCTAGATAATGTAGAATAAAGTTTCAAAAGTTCAAATTGGGGATGTCCACTTAGCTATTGGGGTCACAGATCATGTAATTGTGACATCCTCAGATCAGATCTACCTTTGTCAGACAATTGTAACATATAAAATCTCTCCTTCTCTTTTCCTGTCTCTCACTTTCTGTAACAAAAGCATTGCATTAGAAATGAAAACCGCTACTTCTGCCATGGCCTGTCGAAGCATTGATGAGGCAGAAGCAGTGAATTTACAGTAGCCATGTTGTGGTGAAATGATGACTGCATGCAACAGAATGAGCATACAGATTAAAAGCTGAAAAGTGGTCTATGTCCACTTGTATATTGAAAAGTTGTTATGGACGTTTTGATGCCTTTTACTGCCGTTAAACATTTGAATCCAAGTGACCATAGCCACTGTCCTCTGTTTTATAGCCATCCCACGACTCTAGTGAGTGATACTGAAAAGTTACATTTTGGGTGGAGTATTACTTACAGGTCAGGATGATGTTCTAGTGCTCAGTTTTTCCTTGTCCTTTTGCAAAAATGTTTGACCTTGGAGTCATCTGTCCAACAACAATTGTTCTAGTTCCATCCAGGTAGGCTGTCTAGACAGGCAGCTATGTATTTTTTGACAGGCTCTGATTTTCTCCACAGTATTCTTCCATGAACCTCACATCTGTTTTGTGTTTTTTCTTTAAAACTGGCATCAAATGAAGCAAATGCCTTTTCCTGGTGCTTTCTTAGTGATCTTTGGGATGTCCTCTCCTCCTTTCATGTATCTGACTGTTGATTGGTGGTCAGTCTCCTATGTCTTACTAGAAGCTGAAAAAACTTTAAAAACATTTAAAATGTAGTAAGTAAAACATGCTCATCTTTGACTTTACAACACTGAATATAAGCTTAAATATATTTATTTTCACTTGAGCGGCAAGGTATCGCTCCAGTTCTTTTGCCTACTTCAGACAAAAGAGCACCTGATGTTCCCTTTTGTGGTTCTGATCCGAAGAGTTTTTTTCTTGAGGTGATATTTAATTTCTTTCCAGCCTTGGGAGTTTCAAATATTTGAGGTTTTCTAAATTTGGTTTGTGTTAATGTTTTACTTCAATAGATCTCTGTTACAAAGAGTAGCATGCAACCTCTAGCCCGTACCATCCTGAAGGTCAGGGAGCACTAGAAAGGTTTCATTAATAATAATAATAATAATAATATAATAATAAACTTTATTTATATAGCACCATTCATACAAGAAATGCAGTTCAAAGTGCTTTATAACAAAGATATTAAATGCGCCAAGTGCTTTACAGAAGAGAATGCCATAAAACAGAAGTGCAGTTAAGAAAAATAAAACTTGAACAGATAATAATATTTAAACGCAAATTGCAGATGGCTTATTAAAGAAATAAAATGTGAACAGAATGTAATTAGACTCTGAAATCTATGTTATGCCAACACTGCCTTGACTCACGGAAGGATTGGGATAACGGTGTTCCACTTGTGTTGTGTGCCACCTGTGAAGCTGTACAGGAGTCACTAGGTTTCAGTCCTGCTGAACTGGTGTTTGGACATGAGGTTCAGGGGGTCCCTTAAATATACAAAAAGACTATCTGATCATAGCAGAGAAGAGGGTTAAGAGTATTCCAGAGTATGTCGCCATGCTCAAAGATCTTCTCCAGTTAGCCTGCTCGTTGGCCAGAGAGGCTCTGAACTCTTCCCAGGAGAGGATGAAGAAACGCTATGACCAGAGAGCAGTTGCCCACTTTTTTCATCCAAGCGACAAAGTATTGATTCTTTTACCTGTACCTGGTTCAACCCTCTCTACTACGTCTTCTGGTCCTCGTGTTGTAGAGAGTTCGTTTCACTGAGTTTCCTATGTCAACCAAACACCTGACTGCAGGCGACAGACCGTCACGTCAACATGATGACACTGTACCGCCCCCTAGAAGATGGAAACAGGCAGGCGTAATGACTGCTGTCTCACTGGTGGATTCCATTTCAAACGTGGGCTCCTCTAATGGTGAGGATGTGTTGGGGATGCGTAATGCTACACCACAGGGGGCTAGGCTAAGTAATACAGAGGTATTGTTCAATTTGTCCCACTACTTGTCTCATCTCCCTGACAACCAGCGTGATGACGTTGAGAAACACATGTGAAGTCCCGTGTTTATTTAATGATGTGTCCTCCCAAACTCCGGTTTCAAACTTGGTGGCAAGTCATGATATTGTCTGACTAACCCTACACCAATCAAGCAGCATGCCTATCGGGTTAATCCAGCTAAGATGGAAGTCATGAAGAAGGAGGTTGACTACCTTGTGCAAAATGGATTTGCAGTGTCAAGTTCCAGTCCATGGAGGTTCCCCTTGTCTCCTAGATACCAAGGCTGATGGAAGTCCAAGGTTCTGTACTTACCTTCACAAGGTGAACGCTGTAACTGTCTCAGATGCACATCCATTACCTTGTATTGATGACTGCATTGATGACATTGGTCCCAGAGAGTTTGTCAGCAAACTGGATATTTTAAAGGGATATTGGCAAGTTCCTTTAACCCCGTGTGCTTCCGAAGTTTCAGCTTTTGTGATCCCTGACAACTTTCTACAGTACTCTGTTATGCTGTTTGGGATGTGTAATCCTCCTGCTACTTTTAAGAGGCTAGTAAATAAAGTATTTGGAGATGTGTCAACCTGCATGGCATATCTAGATGATGTCGTGTATACTGATGGCATGGCTACGTTGAGAGAAGTTGTCAAACACCTGTCAACTGCATCCCTAACACACAATATTGCCAAATGGGAGTTTGGAAAACGTACTGTCCTCTATCTTGGTCAGCAGGTTGGTCGAGGACAAGTGTGTCACAAGATCATTGCTGCATTTCTCGTACCAAGTACCAGGGGAGAGCTGTTTCCTTGGGATGGCTGGGTACTATTGCCGGTTCTGCAACAACATTTCCTCTGTAGCATACCCGCTAACTGCTTTAACCACTCCTTCAAAGCCATTTGTTTAGTCCAGTGAGTACAAACACTCTTTTGAGAGCCTTAAGGGTATACTGTGTTGCACTCCTGTCTGCCCCAAATTTCTCCTTGCCTTTCAAGTTTGAAGTTGATGCCAGTGCAGTTGGGGCTGGAGCTGTTCTTGTGCAGCAGGATGACCAGGGCATTGACCATCCTGTGAGCTACTGTTCACAAAGGTTTAACATACACCAACTTAGGTATTCCACCATTGAGAAGGAAGCTCTCGCACTGTTGCTCGCCCTGCAGCATTTTGAGGTTTACCTTGGCTCAAGTGTTGAGCCTTTTCAGGTCTTCACAGATCATAATCCTCTTGTGGTTTTTTTCCAGAATGTACAACACCGTCTAATATGTTGGTCCCTGATTGTTCAGGAATACAATCTTGAAATTGGCCATAACAAGGGGTCTGTATATTTTATTGCTGATGCATACTTCCAAACATTGTTTGAACTTATATCGGTGGGGGTGTTATGTGCCAGGCAGGGACAGCACTGTGTGTCCTTCTGCTTTCTTTCTCTCGCCCCCCTCGTCCTTCTGACTTCTCTCCAGGTGCTACCTCACTGTGCAGTCTGGTTGAGTTACTCATTGGATCCCTCGGGCTTCAGAACGACCTATCACCCCCTGGGGACCTTACTAAAAGTTGCTCAGCTTAGGAACTTAGCCCTCTTCATTTTTGTTTTGTCCTGAGAGAGAGACCTTGTGAAACGACAAAACAAAGGCATGTGATGGGAGGTTAGAGGACTAGGTAACACTGCACACACATAGTACCTTTTTGTTAGAGTCACTATCCTAGTGGTTGGTGGCTCTCTTGCACTGTTTTCGGTGAATATCCTTTTTCTGTAGACAAGCCAGCTAGGCCTTTTTGATTGTTTTTCAGAGTTAGTTGTGTAGCCCGGCCTGATTTTGTTATGTTCAATTTATTTGGTGCAATCACCTTGTTAAGCACATTTGTTAAGTGAATATCTGACAATAAACTATTCCTTTTTCACCAATACCCAGATGACATTCCTTGACTGTTGTGTTGTCGTCTCCACCTACCCCAAGTTTCAAAAGGGGATGTAACGGTAGACACTGTTGTTAGCATAACCTGGATTGTGATGGGATAAAATATCATTAACTACATTCTACATGGTCATGTGGTTTTTCTAACCTAAACTATAAATGCGTTGGCAGTACGTCCAGTAAATACACCAGAAAGTACAATTTATTTAATTGAATTTATCTATTGTTAGACTTAATTTTAGGTCCAATTAATGCTGACCTCCAAAGGGTTCCTGTGTCAGTTGATGAATTGGCCTGAATGTGTCTATACACACATCTACCTCTACAGTATACAGTATATCCATATGTTTGTGTCTTTAGGATGAAAAAGAGGAGTGGCGTAGGTTCCAGGCGGACCTCCAGACAGCAGTGGTGGTGGCCAACGACATCAAGGTGGAGGCACAGCAGGAGTTGCGTACACTCAGGAGGCAGCTGCAGGAGGAGCAGGATCGCAGTGCGAAGCTTTCCACAGACATTGAGGCCCTGCAGGGAGTCAGGTATCATCTCCACCATACTCCTTTTTTTTTAATGTCTTCCCTCTCCACATATCTCTCCCCCCTTGTTTAGCATCGGGCTGCAGTTCCTTTCTCTCTCAACAACTGAACATGAGATACCTTCCAGAGTCTTGCCATATCCCCATCTAGTGTTTTTATACATGCGGTGCAAAGAGTAATATATTAGCATTTTAACTCCCAAGAATCTCTTGATGAAGAGGTTTCCAAAATTCTTATTTCTAATCCATGCAGGATGTATTAGTGTATACAATATTTAGTTCATATCTTGGTATTACACGTGATTAAATCCTTCAGATTTTAGGTTCCTGGGATTTGGCAGACTCTGTTGGTAAATTAGCAGTCTTCTGCAGTATTTCCCTCTGTATTCTACTCCTTTAAGCTGCTGCCCTCTGTCTCCCTCTTCCACACTGACCATTGCCCTATAGTAACATTCAAACCTCACACTCTACAATAAGCTACAGTATATTGATTAGAGGAGATTATTATTATATGAGAAGGCAGACGTTGTGGCAGATCTGCTCTACACACAGATGCTGCTTTGATCCAAGTGTGTTACAATGCAACAGTAAAGGCAGTGTAACACTGTCCTCACTGCACTTTCCGGTGAAACTATTCCACGCCAATGTATCATGCTATTTAAGGATTCATGTAGTGGTGTTGCACTATGGCCATGCAGTAAAGTGATTGATGTATTTATAGGGAGCATTGTATTGGTTTGTGTGTGAGTATACTGTACATTTGAGTGTGCAAATGCCATGGTGTTTTTGACAGTGTTGTCCCTTTCATTATCATGCCAGGTCAAATACTTCCTATGGTAAAGCTAAGATTTGCTACTGTACAGCGCGTTCTTTATCTGTGCGGCCAGTCATGATATAATCCTATTGTATGCAAGCACATGATTTCTACTTGAAACATCTAGATCACCTCACAAACCGCCACCAGAGCAGTTTTAGTATATAAGAAATAGTATAAAGTTTGGTTTAAAACCAAATATATCTTGCTCAAATGTCACTGCGGTCCTTGTGAATTTAGTTCATTACATTACCGGTTTTAGACCACGGCTAAATCAGTGAACTTTCCCCGAGATTAGCTGTTGTGCAGAGTCCGCTCCCCACCTCCAGCAGCTCCCAGTGATGACCCTGTCAAAGATGTCCCTCTGACAAGCCTCCCTATGTAAAGTCCAGGTGAGTTCCCAGCCCTGTCAGCCCTCTCTCAGCCAGCCTGCCTCTCCCTGCCCTGTGTGCTGCTGCTGCTTCTCACAGACCTTCCCATCTGTGTTTGGCTTCATGTTGCTGCTTCAGCCTGTCTGACTCTGTCTTTCCGTGTGCTGGCTGACTGCACCTTCAGGACTGTCTTATCTTTTTGGTTTGCTTTGCCTGATTCTTTAAACCTGCCATTCAAGTAGATGTATCTGGTGCCACCTGCTGTTCTTTGAATGAATAACACTCCTTTTTTGGATAAGTAGCAGGATGGTCTGCAAGGCATGACTGGATTAAACTCATGCTATGTATCGGTCAGATACATTTGCATAGCGTCTTCATCACCAGGTGACTCATACTAGATATTATGAGTGACCTTATTAATCCTAAGAGGTATGCATGGTTTTATAAAGTCCAGAAGTGCCCAGAGATCTGCTTTTCATAATAACAATGTTAAGATGTAAATTTTGCTGCAAATGTACAATGCACATGTAAATGTTATACATTAGTTGTTTGCAGTAGTTAATCTTCTTCCTTTTTTCCTTTCAGAATAAGCACCGGAGCCGCTTTTGATACCATGACTGCAGTAGAAGGGCACTAGAGAAGTGCCCCCGACCTCAGCACCACGTGAAGACAGTGTTATTGTTGCACTTATTACCTTTCTGTGTCATTCAAAATGTAATGTGGTAAAGCAGTCTCATTCTAAGCCACCGTAACCAGTGTAGATACAGTACACAAAGAGTCTGGCTTCCATTTCTCCACATGTCTTTTAGAGCCTTTTGAATAATTCGGTACTTTTATTTCTCAATGAATGTATTCTGACTTTGTAAATTTCTTGACCAGTTTTGAAGGAATGCCATATGTTCGAAAAACTCTTTTTTTTCTTTTCTTTTTTTATACTGTGCAAATCTGCTTTGTGCCTTTTTTTTAGAAAGTTGAAATGACCTGTTACAAAAAGCAGGATGAAGAAGACTTGGTGAGTATTTAGTCCGTGGCAAAGCTTAAACGGTTAAGATTCCCAGCATTCTGCCAGAACAAAGTCAGACTTGTAACATTGGAAAGTCCCCATTTCAAGGCAAGAGCAATGCAGCAGAATTTTATCCAGTTGAAAAACTACGTGGCTGGTTTTTGTACTGGACCTCAAATTTGCTTTTCTTACTATTTCTGTATTGGCCAAAATACTTTGACCACTGTTTTGCTTACTTTAAAACTCAACGTCTGTTAAAAATAACTTCCCATAAGAATCAAGCTTGGTCTTTGGTCCTTTAGTTGGAATAAAATTGCAGTATCATGTTTAGCCATCTGGTGGCACTATAGAACACACAATTACCATACATGGGTGACATCCATGTTCATATACTGGTATCATCTGCTCTGTTGCTGTTTGTATATGTATTTTTGATGATTGCTGTATTCCTTTTTTAAATTAAATTTTTTGCCAGAGAAAATCACCAGGATGATTTTGATGTAAGCTATGCTGGCAGATCCAGAGCACTGCCAAATCTAGATTTTAAGGACTGCCACAAACACAGACAGCTGTACCTCAGTCATTTTTTACTCTCCTAAAACATACCAAAACGTTAATGACCATTTTAACACAAAGACTAAGAATACTGTGCTGCAGGTTCCTACAAGGGTTATTTTCCCTTTAAAGCACCATTGTCAGACGATGAGTTGAACTCATTGTCTACCATTCCACTTTTCAGCAACATTACTGACAAGTTAATATAGAATCAACCACTTGGACTTTTTTATCTGAACCTCAGAGGTCACTCAAGGCTCGGATACTTCTTCCTTGTTGATCAATCTTGAATCGCTGTTAAACATAGTTAGACATTCCTTCAGCATATTTTTGATGTACCAAATCCTCAAATGTTTTGATGTCACTCATTTTTGAAAGATATGACCCTTATTTCATCTTTGAGCCAACCCCTTAACCAATATTCTGCGTTGTTGTAGTATAATGGCATATTGCAGGATCTCAGGTTCTTCAAGTTCAGTAACTATCAAGAGAGATTCAATTTTATTAAAAGCCATATTGTTCTGCCAGATAAAGTGCTGGTTATCAAAATGTAAACATTTGGGTATGCTCAAAAATACCATCTAGAAAAAGACGAGATGGTAACAGTGTGGTAGGTCATTTTCTGTCTATAGTGAAGCCCTTTAATGAACAATACAGTGAATGTGCTGTTAATTTATTCTGTGACTGGTTTTATGCCTGTGAAAGAACACATAAAAGTGTATTGTATGTCTGTTTGGCTGCTGTTCATTAGGCAGATGAATAAATGAAACTACACCAGTCCAACTGTGTGTGTTGTGTATCTCTTTCACTCTACACTCTGTGGAATTGAGTTGAGTTGCAACGTTTGACAGACATTTCTTACTTGTCATGCATTCCTCATCAATCACTGATAAAGACAGTCCAAATCCCTCACTCTGTAGCCTGGGGTGCAATGTTCACCAGGGGCAATGGGTAGAACGCGTTTTCACGATTGAACGGCTCAGATTTTGTGTTCCAAATTTTGATCTGGCTATCTGCAACTGGTCATCAGTTATTGACAGTTGTTTAGTTCAAACTTCAAACTATGGTCACATGAGCCTGTCAGGTAATCTTGTAAGATAAATAGTAACGTGAGGGTTTGGAGTCTAATCTTCAGTTCACAAACGCACATGCTGTGTCGTCAGATTCTCCTCTCCCCAGGTGTTTGTATTGTGTGTGTGTGTGTGTCTCTGCACAGCAACCCTGTTCATTGTGTCCGTTAGGTCCCAAGGTGATGAGGTGAGAGTGTCCGACTCCGACAACAGCCGTCAGTGGTGCGGCATCTCCATGATCCCGACCACACCCTCCGACGCCAGCGGAGATGCCGACTCAGAGCCCGGAGCTACTGTCAAATCCCTCATTAAGTCCTTTGATACTGTTGGACAGAGTGAGCCCCTCCACACACACACACACACACAGACACACAGACGCATACACACACACAGGGAATCCCAACACAGCAGTATAACTATAGAGGAGAACAGCTGGTGAGATCTCCAGATATCTGTCATTTCTCTGCAGCGAAGTCATGTGCAGTTGTGCCTGGACTGTGTGGCCTGGGAGGGGATGTGTCTGAGGATGTGTCTGACAAATCAGCACTGGAGGAATGGTTGTTCTTGTCACATGTTCTCAGAAACGTCAGCATGTGTCGAGGCCTTTTTCCAGTTATAGCATATTAAATGCTCAGCAGTGAATGTGGCATGACACGTATGTAGAGCTGGAGTACCGAAGTGCTTCTGATAGCTTGCGAACAAATTTTCCACAAGTTCCCAAATGTGTCCGTGTTCAACGTTCAACTTTGACTAGAATTCAAGTGTATCATTTAAACCAAAAACAGACACCTGGTGGCCACTTTTGGTGACACTTTTATTGAGGTCAAATTAAAAGGTGATGTTGGACTGGACTACATTATATTGAGAGGTGTTTCAAATGTTTTGTCCTTATCCTTTATATACATGAGTGGGACAGAATGTTGGAAACACCGCTGTATATAATGTAGTCCAGAACAGCACCACTAACTGTGACCCCAATGCTACAACATATCATTTAATTAACATGTATATGACAGTGTCAAGCATTGAACATTGTAGTTTTAGTGGATTGCATTAAACTGTACAGGTGTACCTAATAAAGTGGCCACTGAGTGTATAATCAAAGAATAAGATGACAAGACTAAGAATCTGAGCAACAAATAACTGCCAACTATGCATACTTTCACAGTTTTTGATACTTGATACTACAAACATTGCAGTATTGAAAACCTATTTGAGGTTTGATACCTCGCTCTCTACAGTAGGTCCAAGTCTCATTTGCCAAACAGTTGTATGTTATCCTGCTCCTGCTTTTAAATACTCCAGTTCCTTCCTTGCATCTTTTTTTTGTTGTTTGTTTTACATTGAGCTATACTGGAAGACATGTTGGGAGTCACTTTCTATCAGATTTTCTTTGCTTCCACCATCTGCCACTACAAAAAGCTGAAGCTAGAGGAACCTCCTCTTGTTGCCATCCAAGAATAAGGCTGCTGACCTTCTCTGCAGAATTGTTATTTACAGTAAATTATACTTAAGTCTCAGAATAAATGTCATAACTACTGATATTAGAAATTATATTTTTTGCTCATTTTGTACAATGAGCAACATGTATTATCTGGTCTTTCAGATGGACCGGGCCACACAGTTCAAATGCATTCCTCCCTAAGAAGCCCGCTGAGTGGGATCCCTGTACGCACCACCCCTGCTGCTGCTGTCTCCCCTATCCAGGTATACAAAGAGATATATTTCCTTTTTAAAGTGTCAAAATACATCCTATAAGTGAAACTGTTAAAGAACTCTGATGTGATGCGATCCCTGTTCTTTTAGAGACACCCATACATAAAGCCACTATCAAAGACGCTGGAAAAAAGAATCAACCACGGAGAATTCACCCATCAATATGGTATGTAACACACATGGTTTTAGCTGAACATCACGGTTTCAAATGTAAATGTTCATATTCGATTTAGCCGTCATAATGGAACAAATTATTGGCCTCGCACATTGCTTTTAAGTCACTGGTCAGCCAAAGCACTACTATGAGTCAGTGCCTTTGGAAATAAGTCGGACATAATTAGTCTACACAATGTGTAGAATGAATTAAGATATACAAACATCTGACTAGTGTGGTTTGTGTGGGCAGTTTTATGATTTTGTTCCTAGAAAGTAAACACTGTAAATGTGGTGACTGAGCTCTTAAAATGTCTACATCTACAGTCAACAGGTGTTCCAGCTCCTTCCTTGATGACTTGACTGAGTTCAAACATACAATATCTTTTTCAGTGAAACAGCAGCATCACATGATCGTATTTCACTGCCTTGAATTTTCTGAACCTGAAACATCACTAATTTGTACTTCTCTGGTGCGTCTTTGTACAGACAGTGGCTACAGTATACACTTGTTCAGGCAAGACAAGGGCCATTTTGAGTATTTTGAAGACTTTAAACTAATGGCTTAGAATCAGTTTTTAGAATAATTCCTTATGTTCCATGTCTCATTTTATGTCCTGTTCTTGAATGTTTATATCCTACCCATACTTTTGTTCCAGTCCTGCTTTACTGTTTATGTAAAACATTGTACAATGTGATTTGTAATGTATTTTACAGTCCCTACGGTTTCTGACTCACTCTTTACATTCTCCTTTGCCTCCCTCTCTTTCCTGCACCCTTCACTCACCTAGATAAGTTGTCGAGCTGCGGAGAAGACCTGAAACCTACAAGCCTAATGAGGAAGAGCCCTTCTCTGGAATCTGTAATCAAAGCCCCCACCTCCTTCAGCAGCCGCACAGCATCCTTCAGCTACCATTGCTGCAATAGCAAGCTTAGGTATGCTTCCCCATTATGATTTTGTCCAATAATTCACTGTGAGATAATTACACTTGTTTAGCTGTGCAAGTTTCCATGGAACTGGTGAAATAATCTCAACTGCCTCCCTTACATGGAAACAGCCAAACATTTGTTTCCTTTAGCTTAAGAGTATTAAACACAAGTTCAAATGTCGACTTCTCATTCTCCCTTACGTGCAACATAATGTTTATAATTTACAGGAAATCAGAACAGAAATGCAAATTCTATGTTGTGAAACCAGGTTTGTTCTGAGTTTGTACTGAACAAAGCTGAACAACAGATATGCAAACCTCCTCTGACCTTCCAACACTGCAACAAAACATGGTAACAAATCATTTTGTCTCATATTGAATTTCAAGACTAATTGGTGAGAGATACTGTAATTCCACTTGTCTCTGAAATGTAAAAAATATTAAATACAAATTATTTAAAGAAAAATCAAATTCAGAAAAAGACAAATAGATTGAGATAATGTTTTTCTTGCAGTGGAATAATAACTAACAGTAAAAACTGTTTCAGTTCTGCATTTATGTGAAGCCAACTGTTACTTAGTATCCTCGTAGGTCTTTTAAATAACAACATATTGTACTTAAATTCAGTTTTAAATATTTAAGCCCCAGCTAAGAGACTTTGGAGTTGCACAACTTTTATTGCCAGCAGTGATGATGTGACGCAGATAGCTTTAGAGTGTTAGCTTCTCAGAAAGGGAGAGAGACAGATGTTAAACAAACATGCTTTCTTCCTCTGACCTCTGGCCCTGTACAGACTAATCCTTTCTGTGTACACACAAAAATGACCAAATTATTCAATTTAGCTAGCGTCATGCTCATCTACAACTGCAACAGGTTACATTTGATTCAGGTGAGTCAGTGTTTGAGTTTACATGTTGTCACAGTGAGGCAGTAAAGTTGGTTGAAGCAGTCAAATACTTGATTACATCACACTGGACAACACACTCACCTTGAACCAACATCTACACTGTTGACATTAATACACACTACTCTCAGTGATCTGGAAACTAACAAACCTGTCTGTGCAGCCTCACCTGTTCTTCCTCTGGTATGATGATATTATTGGGCTCTCTGCCCTTCACCATCTGTATTTACAATATTATTAGTGCCACCAAGAATAAAGCTTCAAAGGTCACACGCACACAGCCATAAACATAGTTGGTTTTCTCTCCCCCAGATGAGCTTTCTTTCAGCATCTATCTATCTGTCTGTCTAAACGCACTCACTTATTAGCATTTAACAGCAGAGCTGCCGTGTCATGTGAAATGTTTACCATGCTCAGAGCAATCATCGTGTCTTGTGGTCTTCCCATGGCCTCGGCTCCAGCACAAACCCCAGGGAGCAGACCCTCTGAATAATATATAGTCATTTAACCAATCTGTTGGACCACTTGTAATATCAGTTGTTTTTGTAGTAGTGCAGTCAATATACTGTATATAAACATTTGAACATTTGAGAGCCCATGGAGGTATATTTGCAAAATTAAGGAGAAAAAAAAAAAGACTGTGCTAAAGCTTTACATGCCATTCTTAAAACCTGAGCTGTATATTCTGCAGTTGGCTTCGCTGCAGAGGAATCTTGAGCCAACTCTGAACTCTAACACAAACATACTGAGCTGCAAAAAAAGCTTCCATCTTGTAATGATAATACAAGATCAAACAACGGAGTTCCCTTTGGTGATGGAAACCCTGGTGCTGCTCACAGGGGGGGGAGCATTTGGAAATTAGATCAACTATGTAGGAAACTAAAGTAAAGGAGTATCAAGACATTGTACAAATAGATCATTTTACTTCTTTAATACTAGAATGTGTTTTCATTTTCTCCATCACGGTACAGGCTATCCAGGCCAATATACAGTATCATCCCTGTGGCATTTCTCTTTTTGTTAGTATGCCTCTACATTCACAGTATGGTTTTAAGCTATAGAGTTAATATATAAGTTATTTGATGACAAGTATGTTTTAGCTGTAACCTATATGAAATATATGATCATTAATTACTTAATGATGTCATTATTGCAATGATGCGTCATTAGGCAGCTCACCTGCTTTGCTTACTTCACACATTGGTTGCATTATATGGTGATTTTCAGCTGTTTTCTGAAGTGTAAACACGGCTGCTTACCCTTTTCACTTTCCTAATCTAAAATGCAATATTTACAAAATAGTAAGCAGTAAACTGTCCCCTGGAGCACCCCTACGAGAAATCTAGAAAGTGTTTTTACATCAGCTAGTTTCAGACATGGTGAATTGATTTCCTGCTAAGCATTTTTGTCTGGAAAAACGCTTACATAATTGATCACAGTCTCATACTATAGCAGAACCTCAATAATCATGGTATTTATGAAGCTCATGGTATTTATGCCCATGTGCACTGAAGTTTGTGTGTGGATGTGAAGATAATAACAGTTGTATGGGGGCAATCAAACACTGCACTTATCATGCTGTCCTCCCACCCCTCACTCTCTCTCTGTGCGTGGCTGTGGTTTGTGTTTCCCTGGTGACAGTGTGGAACGAAAGGACCCCTTGGCAGCACTGGCACGGGAGTATGGAGGATCTAAGAGAAACGCTCTACTGAAGTGGTGCCAGAAGAAAACGGAAGGCTATCCGGTAGGGATCACAAGGCCAGAGTCCGCTCTCAAAACCAAGGAGGGCTCCATTAACTTTCACACCCTGCTCTTCTCTGCACCTTTGTCTGACAGTTTTATCTTAATCTCACACTCTTCAGGTTTTCATTTAAAAGTGGGATGACAGCCCTCACCCGCCACCACCTTTTCATATTCCATGGATGCATTTAACTTTTTTCAGCCATCACTGAGGTGTCAGACTGTAGTGGCATATTACTGTGTTTGCAGACACAGCAGTCTCCCACTTGTCATCTCACCGGGGATATGAAGTCATTGTGGCACAGAGCTAATGGAAACAATGAAGCAAAGCACTCAGCGTTATACAGACACGCTGGATTTAAACATGTGTGTATTTATATAGCCATCCTTGGTTTTATGCATGTCCATTTGCTTATGCATTGTTATTGTGTTGTGTCCCCAGTTGTGTTCCCTGTGTCCATGGAGCTAAGTGCTGACAATCACCTGGCTTAGCTGCTCCTCTATTACCCAGTTTAAGGAGCCCATTAAGCCCAGTGGGATTAGAGATTTGCCCATGTAATCATCATGTTTGTGTGCCAGCATGCCAGCTAGTTAATGCTAAAACTCTTACCACTGGGCAGACTGGTCCCACCCTACAAACTCTAGTTTAGGGTTTAGGAGTCATTTCAGCACTGTAATAGAAGACTGAGTATAGTTATACGCATAAATGTCTCTTTCTGTTTAGGGTGAGTCTAGTCACATGTAGCTCTGGCTTGACCTAGTATTAAAAAGAACAGGTGATGAAAACTGCTACAAATAGACCCAGCATTCCCAGTGATAAATGGCCTGAATATTGGGGTGAGTTGTGAGTTCAATAGTTCCTATTTTTCAGATACAGTTCAGTGTACTTTGAGTCACCCTTCCTTCATCTGAGGTTGGGTGTCTGATAGTCACACAACGTGTATGTTGGCAAAACACACAAGGCAGATCCTCTGTGATGGAAATATCTGTGCAGAAACTGCTGCTGTCCAACAATCTGTCTGATAAGATGCTGTACCTGTATACAGAATGCCATGGCTCAAAGTGTTGGGATTCACACTCCTTTGTTTGATGTGGATCTTTGGGCAGCAGCAGCGTGCTCAAAGACATTGGCTTGTAATGGAAGGTCACTGGCTCAGTACCAATATCCACTACCAGCTGGGTGATTTTTATTTAAGAACATTTTCATTCAACTGCTATGGAGGAACCTTACAAATGAAAACTGAGATAGTTCTAACAAGGAGACTAATTCGATGAGTAGACTTTAATAAAACTTCACAGTGTAACTGTAAAGTAGTGATTCATTCAAAGCAAAAACTAGTGCAAAAGTGAATATTTCCAGTATACACGTTCAAGCTTATAGAAGCAAAAGGGATTAAAAGGCTAAACAAAGCCTTTTTAGCCTCATAGGAAGACCAACACCCCTCCCTGCTGTGCAAGTTGACCTTAGTAAGGGCAGCAGCTAAAGGCTTAAATTCAGTGGTGCAAGAAATACTCAGATCATTTATGTGAGTAAAAGCAGTAATACCACAGTGTAAAAGTACTCTGTTACATGTAGTAGTCCTGCATTTGGAATTTTACTTTTGCTAAGAGTGCCAGTTGTTATTACAGTCCTATTGTTGTCGGGGGCTTTTGGTCAAACAGCAGTCCAATTAATGTGAGACAGAAAACGGAAGCTGTTGTAAGCATGCCGGAGATTATTTGATGTTTAGGTGCTAATAGCAGCCGAGGGCACCCTTAATCTGTGTGATTGTATTTGGAGCCTGAAGTCACACTTTGCCCATTTACTGGGATCAATAAAGGGATGAGAGAGATAAGTGCAGTGATCACCAGGAGAATATGAAATTAGATCACAGTGTGTCACAGTAGGTGATGTACTAAAAAAAACTGAAATGACCTTAATTATGGTTCCATATCAGTTAGTGTGTGTGGTTCTGCAAATGCATGCTTTTCTGCTCTCTTAATGCGTATAAGTGACAAGGAAAACAACCATGATGGAAGCAGTAACCATGGCCTACGTGCACTAAATCATGTATCCAGTCGCGCCGCAGTCTTTGTGTGAGCAGCATTTTAAGGTAGCAGCTGGTCATGGTGGAGTTAATTTTAACTCCTTCATGACTTGTTGGGTATAGTTTAATCTACAAAAGTATTATATTTGATTTGTTCATCGTGTGTTTTGTAGTACAATCCTACTCTGCAAAGTAACTAGAAACTATAGCTGTTGGAGTAGAGTAGAAGTACAAAGTAGCATCAAATGAAAAATCTCAAGTTAAGTACAAGTTGCTCAAAATTCTACTTAAGTATAATACTGAGTAAATGTGATTAGTTACGTTCCACTGCTGCTTAGATTTACATCGATCAGCCATAACCTTATGACCACTGACAGGTGAAGTGAAGAACATTGATTATCTGGTTACCATGGCAGCTGTCAGTGGGGGGGGATATATTAGGCAGCAAGTGAACATTTTGTCCTCCAAGTTGATGTGTTGAAGTTGGAAAAATGGGCAGCATAAGGATGTGAGCGACTTTGACAAGGGCCAAAATGTGATGGCTAGATGACTGGGTCAGAGCATCTCCAACACTGCAGCTCTTGTGGGGTGTTCCAGGTCTGCAGTGGTCAGTACCTACCAGAAGTGGTCCAAGGAAGGAGAACCTCTGAACCGGCCAAGGCTCATTGATGCACATGGGGAGCGAAGCCTGGCCCGTGTCGTCCGATCCAACAGAAGAGCTTCTGTAGCTCAAACTGCTGAAAAAGTTAATGCTGGTTCTGATAGAAAGGTGTCAGAACACACAGAGCATCGCAGTTTGTTGCACATGGGGCTTCGTAGATGCAGACCGGTCAGGGAGCCCATGCTGTCATTGTGTTATGGCTGAACAGTATAAATTGACTCTTGTTAGGTAGAAACCCAAATGGTTTTGCAAATCTCAGTTCAGTTCAAGGCAGCTGGGTCCAGCAACATGAAACTCTTAATAGAGCCTCATTCCCATTTAACTATGGAACCTATGATCCCTTCTCACAAAGGGCTTAGCAACACAGTGTGATTATTTGCAAGTATCAGGAATGCAGTAAGAAGATTTGGCTACTACGAGTGTTTTAGCCTGTGGCATAATCGGTCCCTTCCTATCTGATGAATATCTGTTTCTGACGAACCTGTTCAGAATAAATGTTTTGTATATCTGAAGGGAGTAAAGACAACTGTGTTTCTAAATTTGTCCATCAAATCAGGTTTTCAAGGAACTTTATAGATATCTTTTGATTTCCCAAATATTTTGTAGGCTGCATTTGTTGTTTAACTTTGGTTTCTTGGCAGATATATATACAGGAACGGCTGTAATTTGCCTCTTAAGCCTTTTTCTTTCATTGGGGAATTCCACTACCTTCCACAGGGATTTCTGTTTTCTCGGATGCTTGCATGTGTACTGTTTGTTTGCATGTTGGACATATAGAGTTTGTGCATCAGTTACAGTGGAGCCCAGTTGAGTGCCCTGCACCAGAACAGATGTGACCACAGACCCAGAGTCTCACCGCGAGCTGAGGGAAAAAGGTTACTGCCAGAGGACGTGTTGAGCTTCATATGTCTGGTGAAAGGTCAGGCTGTTACAGTGCTATGAGGCCTCCGGGCCACTTGGAAGCCAATAATTACAGGCCTAATGTCCAGAGACTGACTGATCTGTCACACAGTTTGTAGCTCCAGGTTGCCTGCTTTGTCTTTCATTCTCTCTGTCATGCTCGTGTTCTACTCTGATAAAGGTTAGTGAGGTTTATTTTTATCAATAGATCCACATGCACTTTGCCGCCCCTCTCTTCTCTGCTGTGGACTAAGGTCAAAGAGGTAATAACTCAGCACTAATTGGCTCTACAGTATGGCGTCACACAGTTGTAATTTATGCTTGGCCTCTTCAGGCTACATTATTAATGGTCAAGAGGCAGTTTTGACCATTCGCCGTTCACTTTCCATCCTTTCCCTGTTTCCAAATGGTGGAGTCAGGAAACGAGCTCTTATATCATGCTCATCTGCCAGTGCAGAGCCAGAAAAGCTGCGGTGTGAGACGGAGACAAAGCCGATGGGCGGGTCAGCCCCTGGCCAGTTGTTATTACAGTCCTATTGTTGTCGGGGCCTTTTGGTCAAACAGCAGTCTAATTAATGTGAAACAGAAAACGGAAGCTGTTGTAAGCATGCCGGGAGATTATTTGATGTTTAGGTGCTAATAGCAGCCGAGGGCACCCTTAATCTGTGTGATTGTATTTGGAGCCTGAAGTCACACTTTGCACATTTACTGGGATCAATAAATGAATGAGAGAGATAAGTGCAGTGATCACCAGGAGAATATGAAATTAGATCACAGTGTGTCACAATTATTGTTCCATATCAGATGGTGTGTGTGAGGTTCTGCAAATGCATGCTTTTCTACTCTCTTAATGCGTATAAGTGACAAGGAAAACAACCATGATTAAAGCAGTGACCATGGCCTACGTGCACTAAATCATGTATCCAGTCGAGGTGTGTGTATGTGTGTGTGTTGGTGTGGATATGTCGGTATGAACATGTGTCTGCCATATGGATCTTGTCCCTGGACAATACGTGACATCTAACACAGCTAGAGAAAGAAAGGGGAAAACATGGCAATTAACATGCATGTACTAAACACACGCATACACACACAAGTGTAGGATGGCCGTGCTATCACCATGGAGAAGAGCCCTTAAATCCTTGAGGGAGAATGTGGTGTATGAAGGGGTGTATTTATCCACCAGCTGGCTGATCTGTGTTAAACTCTCAGCTGAGGTTGAGATGTGAGCCCACACCTCAAATGTCAGATTCTGGGAAGTACAGATCGATCAGCGAAGACCTTATGCTGGCTCTGATTGTCTTTGCCCTGTGGGAGAGAGTGAAGGGGCCTCTCACAGGAAATTGGTATTCACAAGGGATCCTGTGCACGTCAGTGCTGGACTGGACACAGACTTGAAACACAAGACCGCTTTTATTCAACTTCTGTTACACTGGTTTTCAAGGCAGTTTGTAAGATCCGCCTCAAATGAGCATGTTGCTGTACAGCCACACTGAAACCGGATGTTTCATGTCTTCTATGTGTGCCTAACTTTTTCCTGCTCTCCATCTCAAACTCTTTACATTGTTTGAATGGACATTGTGGTTGGACAGCAACCAGACTACAAGGGGTTGTGATCACAAATCAAACTGGATCATTTTCGTATCTAATTTTGACATTTTCAATAGCAAAATCAAATTCTTTTTGCGTGATGTACACTGTTAATCATTCCACCTTAACTGCAAAAGTTTCACACAACCGTTGTCTTGCATTCAGAAGCAAAATGTCTCCTTGCGGTGGATCCAGTTTTACAAAACTGGCCATTTTTGTCCACATCAGTAAGCGTCTGGTCTGTTGGAAAACCCTCTAGCCTCTTACTGTTTATTTGTCAGGCACTTTGATGTCTTAATTTAGGGCAGCTCCAGACACTTTTTAAAACTTGTTTTTTCTCAATTAACCATAGAAGCCAAACAAAAACAAATGCACTGTTTGTTCAAGATGGGAACAATGAGCAAAGGCTCTGAACGTTAGGCTCAGCTGGACCTGACAGAGCACAGCTCATCCGGCCTCGTCTGGGAAACTCACACACGCGCACACACACACACACACACACACACAAAGCTGTTGAAGAGACAGGAATGGAACCCCAGGTGAGTGTGGAGTGGAGGTCAGACATTGAGGAGGGATAAACGGTAGGAGTTCAAAGAGTAACCATTACTGTATGTTCTAATAATGTAGGATTAACAGTAATAGTGCTGTGATTGAGATCATCAGTGTAAAATAACAGATTGCAATTGATCATTGGCTCACTGCAGTTGAAAATGAATTAACTAAATGTGCCGCATCATTTTTTTTAATCGAAAAAAGCGATCACGTCTAGCAGAGTACATTCTATTAGATCTTACAGTGCAACCATGGAGTTGAGCCCTATGGTAATCTACATCTTTTTTATTCCTTGATATGAACACAGGCGGTCTCTTATGGTATTATCAGATAGGTGAACATTATCAATCAAAGGAAGATCTATCATAAATCATCCAATATATTGGTATGTAGAGACAGGCTGAATGTATGGAGAGCACCACTCCACCAGCTCTGTGACCTTCCCTGTCTCCTTGTCTCTATCTTCACGGTCCTGCCTGCCGTTGCTCACGACTATGATTCATTGCGAGGTACATTAGGGCGTTCTCCCCCTCTGTCCCCTCTCTCTCTTTCTCACTTTGTCCCTCCATTTCAAATCGTTTTTTTTTCTCATTTTTGTCTTCTCCCCCTTTGTTCCTGTTTACTCTCTTTATTCCATTTTTGTTTTGGTTTCATTCTCCCTTCATTTTGCATTACGTGTCTTCTTGTTGCCCTCCTCATTCGGTTTAGGTGAGGTAGAGAGATTCTGTGACAGCAAATACACTGAGACTAGCTCATCAGTCAGACGACTCTCTCGGGCTTGATGTCTCCTGCTTTCACCCTTTAGACTGATGACTTTTTAACAAACTGTGTGTGCATGTGGGTGTGGGTGTCACAATCCCAGCTATCCTCTGCCTGCTCGCTGAATCCGTTGCTGGTGAGTAAGAGCTCAATATTGCAGTAATGTTGACACCTGGGTGTCAAGTGTCATGAAGGCATGACAGCAGAGGGGCTTTACTCCATTCTACTGGATGTGACACCAGTCCAGTGGCATTACATGGCAGCAGAGAGCACACGCTTACCTTCTGTCACTGCACACGCTGTTAAACTACGGTCTGTGTGAAGTTTAGTACCTTGCTCACGTCCTGCTTATCTGTGAATTAAATTTCTAAATGGTTAACAGCAGAGAGGATATGTTGCCCTGGGTCAATGTGACATGTTCTTAGCCTTTAATGTCCTCTGCAGCTGAAGTCACATATACAGTAGGTCTGAAATGATTAACTGATTAGTTGACTGACTGTCTTCAACCATTTTGATAATCGATTAATAGTCATTTTTAAAACAGTCATTGTTTCCAGCTTCTCCACTGAGTATTTGTGGTTTTCTTTGTTTTATATAATTGTAAATGGAATATTTTGGACCGTTGGTCCGACAAACCTATTTATTTTAACCAACTTGGAGTCTGGGAAATCATTATGGACACAACCCTAGTCACATGTTTTCTTTTATGAACCATGTGAAAATTAAAAATATTACATTGAATCTTCAAAAATAGACCAATTTCCCACCTTTTTTTTTTTTACCGGTTACAGTTTCTACAGTAGGCAAAACATTTCAAATCAGTCCTTTTTGTGCGTGCACCATTGAAAGGCTGAGAATCAGTGATGTAGCCCCACGCTACAGTTGTGTGTGGCATGTCTGTGTCTGCGTTTGTTACCTTATGAAAATTTCCAGGCTCATTTCCACCCGTAATTTAACTATTGATGTTGTCAAAGATCTTATCTGCTTTCCACTTGGAGGCAAACCAAAGCAAATATATACAGATCAACTCCACATTCCCTCTTTTTTCTCTCTCTGTTCAGTCCTCTCTCTGTTCAAGCCCCCGCTTCTCTCTCATACTCTTTCTCTGAGCCCGAAAAAGCGAAAAAGCGGCTGCTCTGCCTTTTGTGCCGAGCTTCCTGTCGCTTGATGCTGTGTTTGCTTTTCCGAGCCGGCTCCCACAGAGCTGTTGTTGACCACGGGTGTTTTAGCATTCATGCCTCTCCCTCTTTTTTTACCCTGAACGACCCCCCTCCCCCTGACCCTCCCCCAGCCCTTTCCTTTCCCACTCCCACCCTGTACTCGAACATGCCTACCTGCCTTGGCCTGGACTGAGATATGTTTTCCTCTCAGACCACCCCAACACCTAGACACACACCCTGACACACATACACAAACTGCACTCTGCAACCAGCTTATTTGTTATTGTCTGTCTTGGTCTCTGGGTCTCAGGGGGGCGGGGGGTCTGACTAACCCCCTGTCACTCCCTCTATGCATGTGCGTGTGTGTCAGTTTGCACATACACCACACACACAGTGCTAATGGTGCTGCTGCTGAGCCAGCTAAGAGAGAGATGGGGGGAGTTTTGAGAGGAATGTGGGCTGACAGGACTGCACAGGTCTGCCCTCCAGACGTAACAGACAAGCAGTGAGTGATGGAGAGGAGACTCGTGCATCAAAAGACACCCTCAGCCTCTGTTACACCATCAAAGTAATTAGATTACTCTGCAGAATAGAGATCAATTTTGGGAGTGATGTGAAACATTGCTGTTAATTCATAGTACATGCTGAGTTGTATCAAAGTGGTTATTATGGGATATAATGATAGGGAGGTTTTTTTGGTGATTGGTTCCCTTATGATGATCATAAGTTAATTTGACTGATCACACACAGATTGTCTGTGTTTCATGTTGTTAGGATGGCCGGGTAGCGGCTGGACTTAAAGAGGGGGAGACTTGAGACAGAGGTTATGTGCAACCAGCCAGGTGTTTATTTCACCCTTAACATATACATCAAAACAAATCATTCTCCCATATAAATACTGGGACCACAGCCCACATGTGGTCCTAACAGCAACACACTATCAGATAGAAAATAGCCGCCTTATATAGCCTGCTGCCTGCCACACCCACGACTGCTTCACCAGTATAGGGACCCCAGTTCCTCCCCAAACATTTAAACATAGAAACCCCAACTAATACATTCACATACCTAAATAACATTACTCCATTAAAATATGCCCCATCCTCAGGCACATCCCCCATTACCTTACCCCCCATAAAATCATGCAATGACGGCTTCAAATTCATAGCCACCCCCACTCCAATTACGACATGGTCTCTCCCGGAACCGGAGAGAGGACTTCCAATAATACACATCACCATTAAACAACCACAGTCAACAAGGAATCACAGTAACATATTAATTAACCACAGCAAATGTATATTTTATCTTCCAGGGCCACTTCAACCAAACAATTCAATAAAAGTCTTCAATCACATGTGTGATGTGTATTCCCTCTGTTACTGATATGATATACATACATACATACATACATGTACTAGTAATGAAAAGGATCTTCATTACACATGTCAAATGACAAACAATGAACGGGATCAAAGCCTGAGCCCAGTACTACGCATCCTGTTTAGCTTCATGCAGATGAAGCAGCTGCTCCTTCAGATCCCATTGTGATCACAAATGCTCTGTGGCTTTCCCTATGACTCAGTTTGGACAACAATAATCAGCTTCACTTTTCTAACTCGTTTTAATTTGTATTTTCACAAATCAGATTGAGGGTATATAGATGCTCTCTGGCAGACTGTAAAGATTACATTTAATAACACTTTAAAAGTCTACAGACATGAGGCTAAATTCTAACATGCTCATAATGCCCATGCTAACACGCTGATGATTAGCAGGTTTAATGCTTGTTACTAACTCGACTGCTTGCCTTTTCTGTGGTTGTGTGCTTTCTATCCTCTCTCTCTCCTCCTTTTGCTTTCTGCAGGTGTTTGTGCCTCTGGAATCTGTGGGTGCAGCCACCTGCTGCCCCCATGTTCCTGCTGCTATTGTTGTTATTGCTCTTATTGTCAGTATTACTATTATTATATTGCAGCTAGTATTATCTTTATTAATATTAACATCAGTACTTTAGTCGGTCTATGTTCTATATGAAAAAGTCCCCCGAGATAACTTTCTATGATATGGCGCTATATAAATAAAACATTAATTAGCACTGACCTTTGGTGGATGCACTGAGTACAGTGGAGGAGGGTGGGAGTATGGGAAGTATTGGACAAATAGAAATGTTTTGACCTGCTGGTGGCGCTTTGCCAAAGTTATTACTGGTCTTCCTGTGGAAAACCTGAGGTATTTAACTCAAAACCAACATTAATGGATGATTGTGCTAGATGAAAGGTCAGGGGGTCGCTAGAGTCAGTAGGATTGATAACCTGAATACCAATACCCAATAGTCTATACACATTTTCACTGCAATCAATTCAATATTTGTTACAATGGTTCAGTCTGGACAAAAATGGTGGACTGACCATCCGACTGACATCCATAGAGCCACATCTGTACATGGCTAAAAAGTAGATACAAGTGAGTGAGGAAGCACATTTAGCTAAATGCACATTTTTCTACCAGTGACCAGTAAAGACCATAGCAAGAGCCAGGTCACGTCGGTGTGAGAACAATACACCAATGTGCCAGAACGTGTATCATTTCTACTCCTCTCATTTTGAAAATACATCTAGCTTTAAGCTGAGGTAATCAACAACGCCAAACAGTTCTTAGAAGCTAGGGGGATATTCATTATGGCATTGACTTGGTGCTGTGATTTTTAATTCTTGTTCTGAGGCCCCAGAGTTCTGCTGTTTATCTATCCTATCGGGTAGTTATTTACATTCACCGGCGTGTATGTATGGATCAGTCACTGGTTAGATTTATAGAATGATAATCAGCAGGGCTCTGGTCCTCAGGGCCTTGATTAAAGACCACTGGCTAATAGCTACAGTAAACAAGCACAGGGCTGCATGTCTGGTCTTTAGCATCTCACTATATCTCTACCTGCGTGTACTGCTACACAGATGTACCTAAATATATTTAATGCAGTGCTTTATTCAAAACAAAACATATATCCCCATTTTAACGAGCTTCACTTTAACTTTCTTGACGTATTATGTCTTTCTGCTTTATGCAGGACAGTGCTTTTTTTTTCCAGATGACAAACTATGTAAAGCTTTTCATGTGGAAATGGAACAGCCCGAGCAGAGTTGGGTCTCTGGTCTGGGCAGAGGTGGAAGGATGATGGTGGGGGTGAATATGTTTTAGGTTGCTACATACATTGAAACATAGGCATACAGCCTCATGAGGTACAGTATGTGGTGAGGAGGGGTAGGCAAGTCTTATAGACAGAGAGCAGCACATCTAAGCGCACCGTCGTTCCTAATGTCAGTCACTGTATCTGGCCTTATGCGTATTGCTCACGCTGTCAGGAGGTGGCGGTAAGAGGGTAGATGTCCATTCTTGTTAGATACTTGTAACATCTGCATAGTATGCCAGCACTGCACTGGCCAGTGCCGAGTGACCCATACTGACAATCACTGATACCAAATACACACACACGTGATTACACACGGGTACACAATAAGGCGGCAGTGACTCAGGAGGTAGAGCGTGTTGTCCATTAATCCCCGATTCCTCCTGTCCACAAGTGTCTTTGGGCAAGAAATTGAACCCTAAGATGCTCCCAGGAGGCCAGCACCTTGCATGACAGCTCCATTGGTGTGTGTGTGAAAGTGTGAATGAGACCAATCTGTAAAAGCACTTTGGGAACCGTTACGTTTGAAAAACCCTATATATGTAAGTGAACTCCATGTACAAACAAAAAACGAAAGTGTATATGTTCATGAATCAAGCTGTATGATCGCTCTATAGGCTACGGTGTCTCTTTTTCATTTTAACAACACATGAAAGTTTCTTGTTTTAACAACATAACAGCTTGAATTGTGTGTTTCAATGAGATACGTTGGGTTTATGAAACGAGATGGTTTTGTGTTAAGAAATGTTTTTTGTAAAAACTGAATTGAACAAAACGCACTCACTGTCTGCTTTTAGGGCTCTTTGAGTATTTCCACCTTTACTCAGTGGACCTGGATCCGGATACTATAACTTTCCCAGGTTAAGTGTGTGAATGTTTATAATTATGGGAAGCTTATGGAGGCCTATGACGCCTCACAGACACATGCCCTTGACCTTGACTGTGAGCCCCATTCCTAAATCTCACGAGCGGGATAAAAGAGGAAGACACCGAAAATTACTATCTGTCCAACAGGGAACCTGCAACGACAAACAATGGCCTGGAGGAAGTCTTTCCTCTGAACTCGCATTCTGTTATCAGACCCTGATTATGCTGTATAGGATGTATGAGCTGATGATACTCCGTGAATCGCATGCACACACAAAAACACAACAGACTGGACGTGCTGCTATGCATGTTCCTCACCCAGAGGAGTGGTCAGAGAGAGCATCATAAATGGGATCTAAGAAGATCCTTCTAACAACCTCCAAAGTAAACGCAACCAGAGATTAATGGACTCAGAACAGCAAAAAACAGCATTACATTTTAATTGCCATGTTGTTTCCTGTAGTTCTATGACTTAATGGCTTTTTCATGGCTTGTTCATGTTGTCAAGAGGCTATTAGCTCTCCCACCCAAAGTATGGGCACTTTACGCACATTATCATTGTGTGGCTTATTTGTGTTCTATGGTTTTTTGTTTATTTCCTCTTTGCCTCCTCTCCATTACTCTGGCTACAGAATATTGATGTGACCAACTTCAGCAGCAGTTGGAGTGACGGCCTGGCTTTCTGTGCCCTCCTGCACACGTATCTGCCTGCCCACATCCCTTACCAGGAACTCATGAGTCAAGATAAGGTACAACACTATAGGAAGACCACACACACACACACGCACACCCCAGTACTAATCTCATGCCTCAGTCTTCATAGGTAGGTCAGTGTCTTACCGTCAGGTTATAAGTCGTAAGCACATTAGACTGATCGAAAATCAGTGTATTTATAGAAGGGACACACACGTACAACACGTGTCGTGCACACAGGCCCTCTCCTCGTACCCTTACGTTTATTCTTTCCTCACACATATTAGTATCCAAATGCCGGCTCACTTGCGTCCTTGGATGCAGCCATCACTGGGTCGTGACCTTCACATACTTCTCACTGTACAGTGCATGATGTCAGACACAGAGCCCCACGAAAGCTACTGCATTACTTTCTGACTAGATGCTTTTCTGAGAAAATCCATTCTCGTATATGAGGTTGAGTTAATAGAGTAGCGCTTGTTTAGTAAGGTGAATGCTTCACAGCGGCTTGGCAGAGCTCAGTTTGTCTTAAAGATATAGCTGTTAACTTATTTGAACCTGAATGTCCTCTCTCTCCGATATGGGAGTAGAGCAAACAAACCGCAAGCTCAGTCTCTTAAAGTCCTCTCCCCGACTTCATAGTAGTAGTGTCTCCAGAGAACACCGCACATCAAGCCACAATACGCGGTTTGTGGAAAATGGGAACCTGTAAACTGTGAAAATGGTCTGCTTATTCAGTGTAGCTCTGAAACATGCATGTTTGCCAAGAGGAAAATAAAATATCTGTAATGCTTTGAAGCCATTTTGCCAGGAGTCATTCTTTCCACCATTAAGCTGCACATTACAGGCTTCCTTTATGAAGTTGTACACATTTTATAGGTCTGCCAAATTGTCCACACAGCATTAAAGTAGTGCTTAAAGATGGATTATGAATGTAGCATTTGTGTAGTCATACTGTAAGAGATCCTGAACACAGCAGCAACTATATAGCTCGGTGTTGATAGCGCTGTAATGTGGACAGGTATATACAGTAGCTCTGTACACAGTATGGTTCCTCTCTGGGGACCCGCGAGTCTTTCAGCCTGCTACAACATTAAACAATAGACTAACACCTCTGACCAGGCCTGACACATCCTACGTGACAAATTAGTCATGTAGGCATGTGCGTGTGCACGGTCGTGTAACATTGAGCTGATAACTGAGACATTGCGTGGCCCATCTCTCTGAATAATTCAATATACACCTGTTGGCTCTTATAACTCAATCTGAATGACTTTCCCTGAGGCCCAAACACCCAACCTCGTCCAACTATAATCTGTCCTTCCAATAATCCCATTACTGCCCTCCTTCACCCTTTATGTTTTTAAGAAAACAAGGTTATAGGTGGACTTATATTTTAGGTGAAAGAGGGGTCATTTGTTCTTCCAAGTAGCAGTCTACAGCTGCAGAACTAATTATTAAGAATTTATCATTTATTCATTCATCATCCCAGCTGTGAAGAAATCTAGAGGCCGTTAATATGGTTCCAGGGTTTGTGAGAGTCACGATTAGCGACTCAAGGACCTTCGCTCTCACAAGGCAGAAAAGATTTTAACTTGAGGTCAAGAGAGACTGAAAGAAGCACAATATATTGTGTGGGTGAGTTCACGTTTCAATGAAAGGCGCTTACTTACGAAGCTTTTGTTTATCACTTCCTTTCTGTGGGGAAGTGGCCATACAAACGCACAGTTTCATAAGGAGAGTTACAGGGGTTCAGTTCATGGGGGTGTTAATTAGGATCATGGACAGAGAGGTTTTTGTCTAGTGTATCTTTACTCTTATTAAATAAACAAAAGGGATATTAATATAATACACCGAAATGCTCAGACAAACAAGCTGAGGCTTACATATGTTTTTGTCTCTTGGGTGTTTGCAGGGCTTTATAAATGTATTTGTGGGTTTATTGTTGCAGCGTGAACCTCCATGTGTGGTGTGAAGGGATAGGGAGTTTCACGGGGTCTCAACACCCACTGGTTTGTTTTTCTTCAGGTCCGGAATCTGACCCTGGCCTTCCAGGCCGCCGAGAGCATTGGCATCAAACCCTCCCTGGTGAGTTGCGCTGCCACAGACCTCGCACACGCACAAACACAAACACACTTAGATAACACAGAGGGACCCTTTGATTAGACCAATTGGAAACCGTACACTTTGATTTGCCAAACTTTCTGGATGTGCAGCTTCAGAACAGAGATGCCCCACAACCATTTTATTGGACCATTTTTTTCTCCTGACAGTCTTGAACTTAACTCTGTCATATCAGTTACCGAGCCCTTTATTGCTGGATCGCCTCGAGCCTGTGTTCCAGCACTGTGCGCTGGAAATCTACAACACTTTGCATCAGGAAGAAAAATAACCTAATACATAATTCAGATATAATTTGAATTTGATTAGCTTAGTTGGTTTGGGAAAACATTAGCAGCTCTTCTCAGAAAAGGGTGACTAATAACCAGCTGCTCCACTGAAATATTTTGACTTTGAGGTCAGTTCTTTCTGTCTTTTGCCATAATGTAAACAGTCAAAGAGCCTGGATCAATTACACTTATCTCCAGGGAAGCAGTGCAACGGTAGTAAATCTGGAATTTAAACCATCTCTAAATGGAAAAGTTTGACATTTTGGCACATAAGCTTATATTTAATCTTATTTTATTCTTTTACATTAGGTTCTTGCCGAGAGTTAGATGAGAAATACAGTGCCTTCAAAAAAGTATTCATTCATTAAAAAATGACTACAAAAGAAACAATCAAAGGTTAAGTTCAGAAGAAAACATCTTAGCTATTGTTTGTTAGAAGCTTAAATAACTTTCACAAGCTCACTAATCTTCTTCATCAGGACTGTGTAGGTGTCATTTAATCAGATTTGATTGACACTTTCCTGGCAACATTAGCAACCTCATAACTGTCATCACATTTCGACTGAAACCTTCAGTGCAGAGTAGTACGTGACGTCACCATTTTTCCAACTGAGCCCTGACCACTTCAAACCATTGAGAAAAGCACAGACAAAAACACAAATTCAGAAATCCTTCATGCGAAAAAAACAAAACTGTTCAAACTTTGGTTACAACATGTGTGTTCTTGAATGATCTCATAGTAAGAAGCTGATTGAGAAAATATGTTTTCAGGGCCTTTTAAAGTCATGGGATCAAGCAAAATAATCACATCTGGTTGTGACTGCCGTAAAACTGTCACAGATCCTAAATCGCGTGTCTTGCATAAAACCGTCTCTTCCCTGCCTACAGGTCGTGGAGCAGGAGGTGTTTTTCACTCTCATCACTGCCAGTAAGAGTGTGGGCACTAAACAGTTTAATCCTGACCAGGTCAAGTGAATTCCTCACGCACACAACCTCCAAGATAAACAAGATAAAAGCAGTTGGATTGAGAGGAATAATCTGCTGCAGTCTTACAAGCCAGTGGCAATTAGGCATTTCCTCTTAGACTTTTATTGCTGCTGTACATCTGGGTGGTACTAATCATTTTAAATCTAAGCCATGTAGGGGTACTGACTAATGTGACCTCTCTCCCCGTCCCTGTTCTATGTCTCTGCATGACGTCTCTGCTTGCGACTCTCTGCACTTCAGATGACAGCTTCTTGTTTTGAGGAACATGATGAAACAGATGAGTGTGGCTGGACATTTAAGTCCCAACAAAAATAACTGCTCTGAGATGACTTTAAAAAAATACACAAGTCAGTCCAACAGCTCATTTGCTCTAAATCTGGATGAGCCAGCTGGAATTTCAGCAAGGAAGTGAATTAGGCTTAAATGTTCCACAAAGTTCACATCTCTTTGTCTTACGTTCTTGTGGCTACAAGATTGGACACAGTACAGTGACATAGCGAACTGGTTCCCATGTTCCCATTCCTGTAATCCGACTGCCACTGGCTCTCTGTGGTCTGCACTGACAGACCTCCATGCATTGTTTTCAACTCCTCCTTTCTCTGCTGTAGAAACAAAGTCCTCAGACACTGAGAGGAGCTGATCATCCTACCGTTTGGAGGTTGCGACATCATGGAATTGACTGTGCTGAAAGCTTCTGTGCAAATCTGAGCTAACATCCGCTGCCGTGACACCGGCTCGATATGGAGTCATGTGAAAGTCTGGTTCACTGTCTGACTCACCGCTGTCAGCCAGGATTTGTGTCAGAGCGGCCGGACTGCAGCTGACCGGAGTCTTATAATGCTGTAGATTACAGTTTTTCCACAGCTTAATAAGCAAAACTTTTGAAACACTTTCAGTTCTCAAAACACGAAGAGCAATAGCCACATCATTTTATACCGAGCGGCACGACACCTCCATTTGTCCTGCAAAAGCCCATCGACTCTTGTGTCAAGAGTAGAGAACTAAATAACTTCATCAGTGAGTTCATCACTGCCACTAAGAGAACATGTACCTTGATCATTGGCACGTTATCGGGGGGGGGGGGGGAGCAACTCTTTCTTTACATCGTATTGTTTCTAAATGTGGCACTTGAAGCTGCATATTTGATGCAGCTGATAAAACTTGCATGATTCTTGCAATTTTGAAATGGTTGAAATGCACTTATTGTAAGTCGTTTTGGATAAAAGTGTTAGCTAAATTCATATCATGTAAACATGAAGGAACCATTTAGAAACGTCAAACAATGTGTAAGCACTCCTGTCTGTCTGGTGCCTGCGTGAAACTCAGTTTCACCCTACATGTGTTTGGAGAAATAATAGCAGAGGAGTTACACCTGTTTACCATTAACCAACATGTGGGTGGTTGTGACAGTTGGCTGTTGAGGCGAACACAATGCGTCACTGGATCACTTGAAGATATTTATACTTATACATTTGACTTTTGTATGAAAACAGCTAGAAATGCATAAACTCTTTGGGGAATTGCACACAGTGTTTGGAGAAATATTTCGTGTGCCAGTTGTACCAAAGCAACTGAAACAACGAAGGATGCAAGTGATGACACGGTTTTGGGTTGTAATTTAGAAAGTCTCTTAACATTGATGGGATTTGGCAGACCTCATAATAATGAAGCCCAACATTTATGATTACACTGTTGTGATCACACATGGAGCTGTCCTTGCAGAATACTTAAACTTATTACATAAAAAAATGTAATATCAGGTACAAATGGTGCAGATTTGACAAAACTGGGATGCGTGCTGTGTTTTCAGCTCTACTCTGTCTGATCAGCCTGACGGGGGGGCTGTTTGTAAAGCTCAAAAAGACTACAAACTCTGAAATACCATAACTCCTACACCTAGCTTCTAAATCGTTGTCCTTTCACCCCTCTTTCTGTTCCAAACAGGACATGGAGGAGCTGATGAAGACCGACAGGCCGGACTGGCAGAGCGTCATGCAGTACGTCTCTCAGATATACAAGTACTTTGAGACCTGACCGGCGGCGTAAGAGGAGCTGGAGATCGAGGAATTGGAGGCACTGCAGCACTTTTCTGTCAGCACTACATTCACCTTCCATTCAGACGAACCCCCTCTCCTGCTCACTGTTTGACACTAGACACACGTGGCTTCAACGTCTCAAGAACAGAGAATTCCTCAAACAGTCACGGAGCAGCTGTTGTCTCATTTCTTAGCAGGACGCTGCAGTCAGTGCTAAGGCCCAAATTTGCAAAGTCAAGAACCACATTGCTGTTTTGAACATGTGCCAAATTCTCTGCCGAAACACAACACATACGAGATGATCTACACATGGTTAACGTGTAACCTTCTGTCTGAGTGCGCAGTGTGACGTCTCCTGTCGCTGAACAACGTGCAGCCGTGAGTGGACCAGCGTGAATCCAACCTTTGGCCCTGTTTACTGAAATGTTGCGTCAAGGAATCGATCACTTCTCAGACCGTCACCAAGCTGGAGTTGCCCTTTGCAGAGCGGAGAGTATTATTTTGGAGTGACAGCTTTGAGTTGAACGGAAGCCTTTTTATTGAATTGATTTATTGGTTGAAATGAGACCAGCCCTAGCTGCCATCCGTGCTGCGACGCTAGAACACTACGAGAGTGGCTGCGAGGTTTTGTAGAAACATATTTGATGAAGACAGATTGACCTCCATGCTTTCGTTGTTTACAGCATTAAGAGCTGGCTGAATCGCACCATCCTACTGTGCCCTCCTGTGTTGTTCCTTCATGTTTTGCATCAAGACTCTCTCGACGACTATGGTACTGCAGCTGCTTTGCAAACTGTACATATACACATTGGCATGCCATGTTGAATTATGAAGGAGAGGATAACCTTTACATGTAAGGCCCAACTCTTTCTCTGTGCTATGATTTAGACGAGCCTCCATCTGCAGACGCCCCTTGTGTTTTGGAGGATAACGGCGTTTATTTATTTACGTACAAGACATGCATCCTGCAATGTGAGAATGTGGACCGAAATGTTCCAAATGCAGTTGTCTATTTCTGGACGTCAGATTTGGAGGCCTGTTGGATGGATATTGCTCAATAAAGGATCGTCATGTTTTATACTCAAACATTCAATCTATTATTATTCTTGGGGTTTTGTTTTGACACAAACATGCTCTTCTTCAGTGAGGCCATCGTGTGAGCGCGCCAGCTTCTCAGCCTGCAGTCATGTGTTGCTCTGGTGGAGGTTAAACCGCTTTTCCACTGTGCCTGTTAAAGCTCTGTGCCAGAGCTGGAAAACATCTGGGTGCATGCGAACACAGTGGAAACATGGTTCCTGCTTATCACAGGCCCCTTTTCCCCACTTTAGCCCACCTCAGCGGGTACTGACATGTCTAAAAGCATAACAAAAAGGATCTGGAGACAATTAAAGGCTTGTATCGGTAGAAAAGGCATCCACGAGCATTCAGCTTGAACATGTTGTGACTTCAGTGATCATCAGGAGACAAACGCATAATAATTACCCCACTTAAATGTGATGCCACTTTCTTCTCTTTCAAACTGACTTCCATGTGCGCTCAGGACTTTCCACCCGGACTTCATCTCGGGCGTGTGAGTCAGCCAGAAGCGGTAGATGAACGATAACTGTGCAAAACACTGTAAAGGGGGGGGGGGATTTTTTTGGGTTGCTTTTGCCTCGAGTCCATGGTGTTTGGGCACAACTCAAACACCATGAGTTGAAGGAGTTCGGCCGGATTTGTGTGTGTGTGTGTGTGTGTGTGTGTCCTGTACAAACAACGCCGCGTTTACATCAAACAGAAAGCACGTGGACGCGTCGTTGGCTGCAGTTTAATTGGCGCGTAAACACGCGCCCATATCGGCCTACTCACTGCGCGTGTGTGTGTGCATTTGGGGCGTGGCTTCTCTGTAAAACAGAGTGGCCGGGGGGGGCGGGCGGCGCGGGGGGGGGGCGCCGGGGGGGGGGGGGGGGGGGGGGGGGTGGGGGGCGGAGGGGGGGGGGGGGGGGGGGGGGTGTGG